>PVJO010010481.1:0-64064 GCA_004026905.1 Hystrix cristata
ATGTGTCCTTGTTCTGCCCTTGAGCCTCCCTAATAGCTCAGCCTCCCCCCCCCAGCCCCTGCTACCCAAACCTTTCAGCACAGTGACACTCTTTGCCTGAGAAGGACTGTGAATCATTCAGAGTGCCAGCCTCGGCTAGAGGGCGCATGCAAGCAAACACTTTAAAAAATCCTGGAAAATCATTCCTCACACTTTTTGTCAGTAAAAATATAATAAAAAACCATGTGGCTTTCACAGTGCATCCAAGAAGCAGACATACGGGCTCCTGATTTTCATTAACAGCGTCTAAGAGTTTTCTAAGAACTCACAGCTCTGGCAGGTGGTTGGGTTAGTGGTCAAAGTAGAATGCAAGCTATACACGCTTAACAAGGCTGGAGCCCTTGTTTTGGTTATAGAATTTAGAGAGCAGATCTTTGAATTTTTATGACACTCTCCTATAGCTTCATTTTATTTCATTTTTAGTGGTGATGCCCTAAAGGAATAAAAGCTTCCAGATTTGTAATCTGCACATTTGTGGGCAGCACACTTTGGCCCTGCTGGTCGGAGCAGGCTAGGGTGTGAAAATCTCCCACAGTCCCTTTGGAAGTTGTTCCCTCCTGTGACGACTTTGGGGCAGCCTTGACATATGCAGACAGTGGAGCTTCAAGAGAGCTGCTATCCCCGTGTCACCCAAGAAAGGAAACTCCCTGCAAATCCTGCAACTTTTTGAGTGAAAAATAGATCCTGGCCACTTAGGACCCAAGAGGTGTTAGGGTTTCCTTAATTTACTTGTGCCCACGCTGAGGAACTAAAGTGCATACTCTCTGCAAAATAAGTTCTAATGTTATTCTGAAACTTTTCAGGCAGAGCAGCCTGGAAGAGTGGGAATCCCCAGACTCCAACGCCAGGCAGGACACGCTTGAGTTCACGAGTGACAAGGACAACCAGCCGGAGTGGGTCCGGGGGAGGTCCTCTAGCTGCTGCTCTTGGGCACAGCTGCAATGCATGCAGTCATTATTGTTGGGGATCGTGATGAGTCAGTGATCTGGTGCCCATAAAGCATTTTCCACAGCCCCGTTCATTCAGTAGGTACTGAATCCGCCCTTCCCCTCTGCTGCTTTTGTTGCCTGAGAAGCTCATCTCCTGCAATGAGACCAGCGTTGCCATCAGTGCAAGCTTCAGGAGCTTGCCAGTATTTGGGGCACAGGAGCTGCAGGAGGGCCACGGACTGTCTCCTCCCCCGGGGGACTCACATTCTTGTCCTTTTCCTGTGTAAATGTGACCCCTTCTCCAGTCTCGCTTCGGACCTAGAGTCCTTCTTGATCCACGAGAATCAAGTTAGGAACACGCCCTGCCCTGATGGTAACTTCCCCTTCCTGGGGTTGTCCAGGTCTCCTGCGTCCTAATCACCCAGAGCTCTGAGCCCCACCCTGAGCCCTGGCGCAGACCAGCGCCTGTCTGTCAACATCGCTGCACTGTTCCAGAGCCTGCCACCCGGACCTCGTTGGAGATGGGATGAGTGAATGAGAAGAGTGGCATTTGGGACATTTATACTCCTCTTCTACATGTGCATCATGTAATCTCACACACAATTCACTGCACCTAGTCTCCCAAAACTGTCTGAATCATATTTCTAAGTCCTTTTGTGCAACATTAAAGGGTGCACGTTGAAACTGCTTGAAAGTTGTAAAAGGCTTTGCTGGTTTCCTTCAAGTTCTCTCTATTTGAACGCACACGGAGAGTTTCCTGTGACATTAAGGTACTTGAAAGCCCCAAAAGACCATCTCACTAGGTTTCTTACTCCTCTTTTGTTCAGGCTGCAGCTGCTGCTGAAGGAAGACAGTGATTTTGGAGCATTATCTACAACTACAGAGTCCAACAGACAACTCCCCATGGCAGAGCACCTCACTCCCACAAAAAAAGATTCAGGATGAGATTTCAGAACAAAATAAAAAAGAATTCCTCAAAAATCCACTCCAAGAGCAGCTTCAAGTTAAAAGGCTCAGGCTGTCTAAATCACATGTTGGGCGGTTCCTAGTAATTGTCACCATCCTCAAACACGAGAGGGTGGCGAAGGAGCTGCCTGTGTCACCCAAGGCCCAGCACAGCCTGCCTGGAGTTTGCCACCTCAAGTCCAGGATGCCTAGTCCCGTGAGGCCTCCCAGCACCCCATATAACAAAGGCTGTCTCTGTGCCAGGACAAGAGGCCACAGCAATTGGTGGTGCAAACCCACAAACCCACAAACCCATAAACCTACAAACCCTCAAACCCACAAACCCTCAAACCCAGGCCTTCAGGCAGGGCATCGCCACCACTGTGGGGTGCAGCAGAGACGCTACAGCTAGAGGCACCTGTTGCTCAATGAGAGCTGCTCAAGCAAGGACAAAGGAGCATAGTAGTGACGGGTCATACTCGAAGCTGGCCGCCCTCTTTCCAAAGCACACACTTTGACTCTTCTCCTTTGTCTTCATATTTTAAATTTGCATTTCTTACAGTCAAGGAAAACAAATTAATTCAAATGATCAGGGCCTTATGCGTTCCTGGGCTCTGATGTGACAAAACCCCTGCAGCTGACATTGCTGGGTGGGGAGTGGCAGGAGGAGGGGTGATGCCTCAGGCTAGGGCTAAAAATACCTCTGCCCTCATGCGTCGGGCTGTCCAAGAGTTGCATATCACACTTGTAAATGCCATGCACAGAGGCGCAGCCAGATGTCCCCACAGCTGACTCACAAATGGCACTCTGCACTGCATTCTCAGCATGCAACTTGCACGTAAAAGGCAAGAGGGGCTCTGAGCGGCTCTCTCACAGCCATCACAGCCACCTGTCAGCTCTGGCCTCTGATTCACTTACGGGCATGTTCAACAGTGTTTAGCAAAGGCCTCTATGTGCCAGCAGCTCTGTGAGGCACTGTGCATGAGGCGCGATTTGCAGGAGGAGACCATTATCACCAGGTCTCTTGCGAGCAGACTGCCTGGGTTCCAGACCATGTTTTCAAGGATATCTGTCCACAAACAGCTCTAAAAGGCAGAAAACTTCCCCTGCAGAGGAGAGAGCAGGTGTAGTAAAGATGCCTTCTTCCTTCCTTGCAAGCGACCAGGTGAATCACAGTGCTAGATATTTTAGGCAAGTAAAATATATGGACCACAACCGGATTTCCTGTTTATATCCTTCCTTTCTGAAGGATAGGAATTGTTATTTATTTTCTACCTACACCAGTCAGGTTGGGGCCGTGAGACATCTGGAAAAGCTGCGGGGCCTATAAGGCAGGTCTCCATCAATGTTCTGTGATGGTACAAATTACAGATTTCCACGTCTCAAAAGCCAGAGTCTGTTGGTTTCCTTCATCACGTAGCCACAAGTGCCACACTGGAACCTGTGACATGTTTCTGAATTTTACTTCATTGTTCCTGTAGTGTTTTCTAATTAACAGGTATGGTAGTTATGGACAAAATTTTTTCCAAATTTGTTGTTAAAACAGTAGAGTACATGAGTGTATAATATAATACAATCTATCAATCAATAAAAAGCTGACCTTAGCCCAAAGACATCATTAACAGGTTAGGAAGTGGATAGACCTAGAGTTTAATATTTCTCCATGCCTGCAAAGGTAGCTGTGTGTAACTGTGAACGTGAGGTGTGCAGAGAACTGTGTGTGGTTTCCTGGGACTGAGTGGTGAGTTTTCCCATCTCTCCTCTACACAGTATCCCCGAAGTTCAGGGATTTGAGGAAGGAGGGTGTTAGCATGAGTAAATCCCAGGAGAGAGACATAGCCCCATTCGGGGCAGAAATTCCCGGCAGTTTGCACTGAATCAACCTTATGCGAATGTAGGAACCAAAACTGGCCTCACAAGCAGAAGAGGGACACAAAAGCCACGTTCTTGGGGGCTTGCTCCTTCACCCCATGCAACCGCCACTCTTCTGCGGGTCCCTCATGTCCCCCAGCCCCATCCCAGCTTCCATTTCAGTTCCAACAGTTTCCTCTGATAGCAAAGCACAGAGCTGGGGCAGCGAGCGCAGTGTAGCAATGAGGCTTTGGATTAACTGTTGCTGTGGGCGTGTGAACAGTAACTGATTGCCATGCTCGGTATGAACTCAGTCTAGTAATTGTTTATAGACTTCATTTTATGGGTCCGGTGTCCTGCCAAGCGCTGTGAGTTTCGGGACAAACACCCCAACTGAGGCAGCAGAGCCCATGCACAATTGAGAGCCATGCCAAATATGTAATGATGCATAGTGTTTTCTGAATTATATCACTAATGATATAAATGCCCCGATGCCTCATTGAGTTGGCATGCCATGCCCATAATGAGTTCCTCACACCACCCTTTAAAATTCAGTCTTCACCTTGTAAAGTCCTTGGAGATAATAATATCAAGCTTGTATTTCGATGTTTGGTGTATGTTTAAGCAGTTTTCTCAAAATGTCACACAGGGTGGAATGCATGACGGCTCCCTTTGAAAGTGGAGATCTCCAACTTCACAGCTTCAGGACCTGCTTGAGTGAAGCCCAAGTTCAGTGGCTGCTCCCTCTCCTGAGCTTTGACGAATGACAGCGGCCTGGTGCCCAGACACTTGAACAGTAGGTTTAGGTGCCCATGAAGGCAGAGACCTGGTGGCACCCTGGCCTCTCCCTGTCTCTCGCCAGCCCTAATGCAGATAGATACCTGTAGCCTTAGACCCCAGCACCCTACATCTGTGCCAGACACACTCCCCCATAACATGCTTGCCCGCCTGGGCTGCTGGCTACAACTCCCTTCTCCATCTCCAGATGCTGGTGCCCCTAGTGCCTCTATGGTCTCCCCACTCAGCCTAATGTGCTCTCCTGACTCCCCCTGCCTGGCCTCTTGACCAAGGATCCTTCTCAGGGGGAGCCCTACCTTTCCCCCTGGGCCTTTGCTCACTCCAGGGTCCCTGTCTCCTCTGCCCACATGGTGGCCCAGCCTGCAGGGCAGTGAAGCTTCACCGCCTGCCTGCCAAGGAAGGGTGGCTGGCCAACCTGGGCAATTGGTGCTATGCTGCCACCTAGGGGCCTCTGCACACACTGTAGGTCAGCCTCACCCACCGTTTCAGAATACTAACGGTGTCTCCTGTCAAAGAGCAAAGAGAACCCAGCTTCATGGAACAGGCCCTTAATCCCAGCACTGTGGGATTCTGAGGCAGGAGGTTAGCAAGTTTGAGCCCACACTGAGAAATTTATCAATTTTGCAAGACCCTGTCTCAAAATAAAAATTATAACAAAATATATGAAATAAATAAATGGTAAAAAAGGATACTCAGGCTAACTCAGTTGGAAACTGTTGTTTATTACAGTTGCCCCTGCAGAGCTATGTATAAACATTGACCTCTGGGGAGACCTAGCATCGAGGAACCTCTGGGAGCCCCTATGTGTGCAGTGGGAGCCCTCGGCCAGGCTTCCTGGTTTGAAGGCCAGGACTTTCCTTGATGGCCTTGGATGGCAACCCCAGCAGACAATACCAGGGGAGCATGGAGGGACAGGTGGAGGCTGGCATGTGCGCTTATCTCATCTCCTGTCTCAGTGTTTGGATGGAGGTGAGCAGGGCCAGAGGGAGACAGTAGGTCACTTTGTCTCCTGCAATAACTAAAGAACATTTCTTCCTCTGCAAGGAGTCCTTTCTTCCTTCCTTCATCTTTCTTTCTTTCTTTCTTTCTTTCTTTCTTTCTTTCTTTCTTTCTTTCTTTCTTTCTTTCTTTCTTTCTCTCTTTCAGTTAATCTCCTTCGTAATCCACAGAGCGGCCTCTCATATAAGAAAGGAAATTGTGGTTTTGCTGTGCCGACAAACCATCCCTGGTCCACCTACCTGAGTTTACTGCCAGGCATCTTCCTTCCCAACAGGCTGCCCCTTCCTCTGTGCCCGTGGACTGAGACCCAAGCCTCGCATCTCTAGAACACACCCTCATCACCAAGAATCCTATTCCTCATTAATAACATGATGTATTTATTTTGGATCTGCACAATCTGATTTAAAATGTACTTTTTTTGCCTTTTTTCCGAGGAACAACTCGATCCTCTCCATTTCTCTGTTTGCGCACTGACTTCTGAAAGGCCAAGAGCCAACACTCGATTTTCACTCCAGCATCCCGGGTCCCAAACTGCAGACTCATCACAGTGTGCTCCCAGGAGAGGAACACTCTTCGGTTCCAAAACACAGTTTTAAAATTATTTTTCATCTCTTAATGAAGACATGACCGGTGCACGCAGCGTCACACGCGCCAAAGCTATGAGATGACTGGGAGTGTGCCAGAGTGGTCAGCACCTCCGAGCCGTCCACGGCAACCTTTGCTCTTCTGCTCTTGGAAACACAAAACATTTGGTCACAAAGAGCAATGTAGCTGGCGCGGTGAAGGGGTGCTGCTTTGTACAACGTTTTAATTTGCCAGGAGTGAGTCAAAGACTTAATTTACTCACTCACCATGAATTTAATACAGGCTCGTGATAAAATATGAGGCCACTTTTTCCTTCAGGACACTCTGCTATTGGATTCTTATGGAACACATTAGCCTGGGATCCTCACTGCCACAAGGCCTGTGTGGCTCACACTGATTCTCGTCTCTCTTCCGTGGATCCTTTGGCAATTCCCAAGTGGGTGGCCCAAAGAAAGGGGAAAATCCCCACTGGAGGATTGAATACCCTGAATGAACAGAATCAAGGGTTGCTTGACAGAAGAGCCATAGGCTTGGATATCATCCACTGAGTTCAATGGGATGTGATATCTGTGTTATCCAAATCCTGAACCATACTTGGAATTTTTACCGCTATTGGCTCTGAAGTGCAATATGCTCAACCACACAGAAAGCTTCCAAGTGTCCAGAAATGGGGGTGATATCATCCTTAAATTGTATTAATATAAAAGAAGTGGTAATAATATCACAGAATATAACTCAACTAAATGATAATAATATCACAGTGGTAATAGCGTCAGAGAATATAGCCCAAATAAAAGTTATTGTTTCTCATAAAACAATAAAAATGGTGCATTTGGCAGTTGCTCAGTCTCCCATGCAGGACGAGCTGTGAGATTTAATCTTAATTATTACTCTATTCTTTAGATTTGGGTGGCAAAAATGCAATATAACTGAAAAAACTTGTGTGAAGAGCACTCTGGGCCACAAGACCCCAGTATTATCTTAACACACCCAGACTCTGAAAGAGGCACAGATGTGATTGGTCTACTGCAACAACATGAGATGTGAAATTAGAAAGTTATGTTTGATATTTCAGCCTGTTGGCTTTATATTCACTGAACATGGCAGCCTACAGTCTTCACCAGCCTTAAGGAGTCCCTAAACTAGTGACACAGTGACCCAGAGTTCTTCTCTTCCCTTACATCCAATCCTCCCAGGCTCATCCATGGCTCTGCCTGATGGAAGTCAAACTCAGATGAATGGACTGTGCCCAGGACGCTGGGAAGTAGGACGCTGCAGCTGATTTAGGGGGGACAAAAACTCACCGTCGGACCGAGTGACAGTGGTGGGCAGGTGGGCAACATCATGCAATCCCTGGAAGGTTCCATGGCATTTCCTAGATCCAGATCCGGGCCATAAAATCTCTGAGCTGCCCAAAGGAGAAGGCTTCGAGTCCATCTTGCGGCTCTGGTGAGGCACGGGGCTTTCTCTTACCATATAATACAAGGTTTCTGCTGTCCTCCTGATGGAAATACAGGACCCATAGGTGAAAATCCAGCTCCTTCCCTTGTACATTTCAGATCATTTTATTTTATCAGACAAGGCAGGAAGTGAAGCTGTGCTTTGTAGTGTGAAAACTCAGAAGGAGGATGACTCTCTGTTATGTCCGAGCCTGCTGGGGTGAGGTTGTGAGAGTTTTCAGGGCAAAGCTTCAGCACCATGAGTACAAAAGTCTCTTTCAGACAGTGACAGTGTCCTTATCCTCTGTGGAGTATTCCCGCTAAGACCCAAGCAGTGCAAAGTGAGCCCTACCATCTTGTACCACCGTACATAGTTTATGAAAGAAGTGGAGCACAACAGATAATAAAGTGAAGCATACTAAGCTACATGAGGAAGACGAAAACATCGTGGCAGAGCAGCACCATTTGTGAGGTCTTAGTATCTACCAAGTGACCATGCCCAGAAGAGTCAGTCAGCATCAGCAAGAACCAAAGTGGGCGGGATCGAGCCAGGCAGCCCATAAGGATGGTACGACTCACGTGAGTGCAATGGCCAAGAGCAGCACTAGGAGGGCTGTGACTTTCAGATGAGATTTTCAGTGCTGGACTGGATGCCACAGCAGCTGTGGAACATGAGCAGTCTAACTCTACCCTTGCAATGCTGGGGCTGTGACAAGGACGACGGACACCAGGAATGTATAAGCCAAGAGTGCAAACTCACACTACTAGCTGGGTAAACGGAAGTGTTCCCAGCGGCCCTAGAGTTTACACATGTTTTGTTTTTGTTCTAGAAATGGAGTAGTAGAAAAGCATTCAAAGATGCCAAAACACTACATAGGCTAATTTATCTCAAATAAGACCATCAGTGCTGATTGCTAGATTTGACCACAGGACCCTTGTAGGCAAATGCTGTTCTAGTTTTCTTTGTGTCCTTTGCTTAGATTTAAGCGACTAGCAGTGATTACTAGACATCCTTGAGGGTTTAACATCTTTGTACATATCCCGTAGCTGACAGGCAGTCCAGTGCTGCTGTGTGGATGAAGAGGGGAAAAACAAGGCTGTTACTCAGGATAACCATCTTGGAGCATCTCCCAGAAGCACGTGTAATGCAGTTCCACACCAGGCAGAAGAGAGCAAGATATTGTCACTCAGGCATCCTCAAAAGCAATTAGAGTCAACCTTCTCACTGCTTAGACACAACATTGACACCCACAACTCAAAGGAGGAGAGAGTAAATTCAGCTAATGTTCAGGGGATTCGCCCCATGGTTGGCCGTCTCCAAGACAGAAACACTACTGCAGAAGTGCCTGCTGGGAAAAAAACTGCTCACATCATGGCATTCTGAAAGCAAGAAGAGAAAAGAGGAGGAAGGACAAGAACACACACTTCCACGCCATGGCCCCAGTGACCTGTGTCTTCTGACCAGGCCCCACCTCTTATCAGCACATTCAGCTATGAACTTGTCCTAGTCACTTTCTCATCACTGAGATACAACACCCAACACCTGATGCCCACAATTTAAAGGAGGAGGGATTTGCTTTGGCACATAATCTCAGTCCACGGTCACCTGGCTCCAGGACAGGAAAGCATTGTGGAAGAGTCTGGCGGAAGAAAGCTGCTCATGTCATTGTGGCCGGGAAGCAGAGAGTGAAGAGGGGAGTGGGGAGAGAGATCTACCCTTTCAGGCCACACTCCAAAGGCCCACCTCTGACCAGACCCCACCTCCTAACAGCATATCAACCTGAGCGCCCCTGTCATCCATCCCCTTCCGCAAGCCTGCCTCTGAGTACAGAAGATGCCGAGGGGACAATCTAGATCCAATAGACTAATTCACAGAGGGATATAGGGCCCCAAATCCGATCACCTTCCAAAAGCCCCATTCTGAGCACATGATACTTTGTGGGGAAATTTACATCTAAATCATAACTTAGTGAAGATGAGATGCATCAGTTCGTTAAAGTCACCGTAATAAAATGCCATGGAGATACTGCTAAACCAATGGGCATTCATTTCTCACAGTTTTGGAGACTGAGGGACAAAGATCAAGGTCCCCACAGGTTTGATTTCTCCCAGTGCTCCCTGGCTTGAAGATGGCTGTCTCCTCGCCGTGTCCTTCATGGCCTTTGCTCTGTGCCTGCCCCTCCCTGGTGTCTCTGTTTCTTTCTGAGGGGATTGGTCTTGCAGGATTAGAACCCTACCAGTGAGCCCACGTGGAAACTCAATTACCCTCTAAAAGGCCATATCCTCAAATACAGTCTTGGGGGCCACAGCTTCAACTGCATGGATATGAATCTGGGCTTGGGTCACACATTCACACAATTTGGTTCTCGGCAAGCGGTGAATCTCCAAATCTCCTCATCACTGGCATTTTTTCTGGATCTGTAAATGTAGAAAAGTACCCCTTCAGGGACACTATATGGTTTCTTTTCCTCTGGGAGTTGGCATGAGAATCCGCCACTGCTTAGAGCTAAGGTGGACACGTAGCTCTCTCTCTCAGCCTGGAAAACAAGCTTCCCTGAAATCCAGTCCTGCCGGCTTTCAGAGCTTGGACACTCGGTCGGACTTCAGAACTGTGAGAAAAGGAATTTCTACTGTTTGAGACACAGACTTTGTAATATTTTCTTATGACAACCCAAGTGACTAAAACACTTTCTCGTAACATTTCATCTTCTATTGCTTCTAAGTATGCAGGACAGAAAAATGAACTCTTTGTAGCTAGAATTACTCTGTTGTTATCCATTTAAATATTAATAAATGTCCCCTATGACATCTCCAGAGGTGTTACAGTGACTTATCAGTGGTGACATTCTTGGCGGGGTGGAGGCCACCATGAACTTCCAAAATGATGGCATGTTTTCCAAACAGTACATGAGAAAGAACCTGCCCCGAGTGAGAGTTGTCCAGTTCCACTTTTACTACAAACATCGGTCTCTAGATTTTAGTACAATGAAAAATATATAAATCAGGAAGTGTTTGGGAATTTGTGAAAGATTTCTGGCACTCTAAACGACATGAAATGAGCCTAGAAATCTCACCTCTGTCTGGCTACAACAGGGGACACAATCTAACAACTTTCAGAAATGAAGATCTTCTGTCCTAGAGCTAGGTGGTCTCACTCAAACCCAAACACTCAAAAAAGATGAAAACCTTCTAAGTAATCCACTGGCTGAAATCAATGGTTATGCCATTTCCAAAAAACAGCTCATTTCTGCCTTAAGTGAAATGCAGAGCTGACTCTATCCTGTGCTTCAGAATGATTGATGTTTCCTTTGGACTTTGAAGGTGTACTATGAGGTTGACCCATGTGCCTTCTCTTTGTGATCCTCTAAGTACTAATATTCAGGTCAAGAGAGACTTTTTGACCATTGAACCTCTACTAATTTTCACATTAAATGCTTCAATTCCATGCAGCACTGCATTGCATTTTAAAATGTTATCACAGTACCATGGTTTTACTTGAAGTTAAAAAAAATAGGACAACAAGAATAAACAGTCTTTTGGTGTGTTTAGTCAAAAAGAGTTGTTAAATAAAGCCCCCTCCATACCTTTATTTCAAGTTCCTCATTTTTAGAACCCATCTAGAGCCATTACCGTTATGTCCCTTGGGGGTCTCCCAGGGGACAAAGCATTTGGCCACTCCCACAGCTCCTCTAGACCATAGGTTGGGACACTACCTGTAATCTGAGTCAACAGGTGAACTGTTGCTGGCCGTAGACTTCAGTGTCATTACGGAGGGCGGGACTTCCATCTTCACATCAAAATCCACCTGAAAAAAAAAGGATTTGAAGTGTAAGTCAAGATGGATGAAAAAGCCAAGTGTCCTTTGATGTAATTTTAAAAGTAAATATCTCTGGAACAAGCACAGGCAATCATATTGGTTAAAAGCAGAAGAACCTCAGCACTGACTCCCATGTCTGAATCATGGAGGAATAGCATCCCACGACTGAGGTAGGAAGGGCCTGCGGGGTTTAACTGGGTGGGAAAATTTAGAATTTGGAATTGGATGATTCAGAAGGTGCAGAACAAAGAAAAAGAATGTGCCAGTTGGTACATGGGTTGACCGACAACAGGAGTATTAGAACCAATTGAAAGAAATTCTAGTAAAGTTATTTCATGCCTCCATGGTGTTAGTCCAAATAAATTGTCATTTCCAGATTTGGAAAACAAGGCAAGAAAACTCAGTGTAGCACTCATGAGTATTTCTGGAAAATTCTGTTACTGTGGTGCATTCAACCTGCTATTGAATATGCACGTAGAGTTATTTTTATTGTTTACTTCAAGGGGCTCTGTGTTTTTTAAATTACAATACGGTGAGTTTTTCACATTGTTTTGTTCATCTCTCATTACAACTACTGGAATTATTAAGAAAACGCATTCAAACACCTGGGCTTTACCCATCTGATGCCAAGAATTGAAAATTTATCCTGGTGAAGAGTTTTCCTGATCTCGGCTCTCTCACAGACACCATTTATATATTGCACACTCAGAACCTCCACAAACCAACTCTCCCTGATGTGCACATTGTGTTAGGCAGCTTTCCCATCACTGGACAAAATACTCAACACCTAAAGAAGGAGAAAAGTTTAATTTGACTCGTGGTTTGGGGGATTCAGTTCATGGTTATTTGCTCCAAGGCAGAGCAGCATGGCAGAAGGACAAGGTGGAGGAACGCTGCCCACCTCAGGGCAGCCAGGAAGCAACAAGAGAAGGGAGCAGCCTAGGACTACTACCCACCGTTCCAGGTCATGCCCCCGGTGACCCACCTTTGACCAGGCCACACGTCCTAACAGCACATTCAGCTATGAACCTGTCCACGGACAAATTCACTAATGAGCACAGCACCTGTGACCCAGTCACCTTCTCAAAACCTCCCCTCTGAACAGACTAGGCTTTGGGACACCCTGTAAATCTAAAGCACAGCACAGATGCCAAAGGCAGATTAAACAGAAGAACAAAAATGAATAGCAACAATCCATTGTGTTCTGTGCTGAAAGGAAATCCACACAATGCCTCGAACTACTCCTCAACTCGGGCTGTCATTTTTAACTGAAAATCACATTGTTCTTAAAAGGCCTTCACTGACCTAGGAGTAAAGAACAGAATGTACAAACTGGCCCATAAAAAGTGCGGCCACTATAAACCCTAAAAGATGACTCTCAGGTGGAAAACAAAGTGAAACAGTCACCAGAATTCGTTGAAAAAGTTTTAGAGATGTATTTTTTTTCTCAAATTCTAATGGATGTTTATTCTCATCTAGAGGAAAAAAATCAAAGACTCGAGGTCACTGATTCATGTGATAGCATAAGGATGTCTGTTATCATGGGCGGGGAGAGACTTCCTGGAGCAATCTACTGCCATCCAGATGTAGGCACGGCTTTTAATTTTTAAACTGATCTCCACAGTCATCTGCAATATTTCGCTACTTTAAGCATAAATCACTGATAACGCTAAGAGCCCTGATGGATCCATTCTATTGAATTAATCAAATCGCTTGAAGCAGTTCCAGTTGCCCGGATTCGCAAGGGAAATTGGATCGCAGATGCACAATCTTTCACGCTGATTCCTCTAATTACCAAACTTTAATGCAGTTGTTGGTCAAAAATCACAAATGTATTTGATTTAACAAATGCTTCTTTCACCACAAACAAAGCCCTTGAGGTATGCTTTTAGAGGTGGGGACGATTTTCTTCTTCGGCATTACCTAATCGGCTAAAGTGCAGCCAGATGATTCCAAGTGAAAATCCAGATGCAGAAAAATACTTTAAAAGTTTGAGAGCACTTCTTAAAATTCTTACTGGCTACCCTATCGTGCTCTGTCTTGGCAAGTTTTCCTTATGTGATTTAACATAAATTGGTGATGGAAATATTAGAATTGATATAGCGGGCTCCAATTTCCAAGGGTGTAAGGTATATTTTCTGAGAATATAGAACATTCGAGGTCAGAATTTGCTCCACGCTGGATCTCAAAGCGCAGCTCTAACCTAGCTGTGTAGAAAATGCACTAGTGGTAAGGTCCTTGTGAACCATTTGGGAGGAGAGGGCGGGGAAATCTTCCGGGAAAACATGAAAAGAGAGGGCCTTGGTAGGTAGAGAAAGAGACGGAGTGTTCATTATAAAATACAAGGAGTCCCATTCTTCCTTGGGGACAGGGGTGCTGAACCGAGTGCCAAGAGGGACCCAGTGGAGTAGAGGTTTTCAAGGGAAACAGAAAGATCTCCTCTTTAGTGGCAAACCAGAGATGGTGTCTGTGCTTGCCGAGGCAGTAGGAACATTGTCTCAGGGAGACTTGCTCAGTTACTAAAGGGAGAGGTACTGCAGGTCTGTGGGAAGCGCCGGGCCTCACGCAGCACAGGCTCTGGGCACAGCGCGGAGTGAACCTGAGGCCTCAGACGTCAGCCGAGGAAAGACAACCCTTCAAGGCTGGCGCTGGGGTTTTGAGTCTGGCTTTGTGTTACCCAAGTCTCCATAAAGCTAGACTATTTAATAGTTAATTTTGTTCTGTGGACCTTACTTTCTCATCATATCTAGAAAGGAGAGAAATGAACACCAGGGAGAAGAGTCTGTGAAAGCCCCAAGCGCGCCGGGTCAGAGAACCAAGCAAGAGAGGCCACATGCAAGGCTGTTGTCATGGGAGGTAGGGACAAGAAGTCACTCTGAACTCGCTTCTCCTCATCGAATTGTGATCGGGTCCTGCAGACTCTGTGAGCTGCAGGAAAAGCCATGTGGGGATTCAAGGGAGAGGCTGGTCCTTCAACAGAAAGTGAGGTGTGATGGTGGGATCGGCCCAATTCTTGAATAAGACTTCCTGGCAATCAGAAACAGGTAAGCCATCTGCTCACCACTAACAGACTGGAAAGTAGTATTAGTTGGGCTTTCATAAAGAAATTAATACTTAAAACTGTGTGTGCTTAAGCAATTTGCATTTTTCACTCCGATTTTGTCTTCCTGGATGAAGCGAATGTCTGGCTGGATCACTGCGTGCATTTAGCACAATGTGCTCAGCCTGACTGCGATTTGTACTGAGAGTAGCCTGAAGTGGGAGGCAACAGTCACGTGTCCAGTGCATCCTACAGGCAGATAACCAGCCACTGTCACAATCGGCTCTCACAAGCTCCACGCTCAACGAGCAATGTTTGTGTCTGGAAACTGCAGACGAGGCTGCACCCAGTGCTCGGGCAAACTGGGAAACGAATCAAAGAGAAATGTCATCTAACATTCTCCTCTATCCAACTGGTGACAGCAAGTGATTCCAGGAGAAGCTACCTTCCAGTGCTGCTGACCATCCCGGGCAGCATGTGGGGCAGAGGAGGCAGCCTTGCCTTTATTCTCCTTCTCTGCAGGTGCCTGCAGCCTCCTGTGAGGTAGTAGCTGTCTGCTCTAAGTCCAACTGTAGCTGAACTTTTCCCACACTCTAGACAGCTGGCTCAGCCAAGCAAAGATGTGGGCAAAGTCCCCAGGAGAAGTACCAGTCCACAGGCCCTTCTGTGGCCAGAAGCCCCAGGCACCGGCCGTTCCCGGGGAGCCCTGGCCCGCCAATATTGGCTCGGGCACTGAGATCAGACTTCTATCCTCGGAAACGGCCTTTCTAAGCTCCTAACAAATCCCTGGGGCTTTGCAGGGAGGAAATAGAAATGCAGTCAATATGTGCAGCATTGCTCCTGGAGATCTACGTGATGTTGTGATTCAAAAATAGGCTCAAACCACACAGAGGAAATCAAAACTAAAGGAATCTGGTATGTAGACAACTAGTGTCCAGGTAACCACTCATGTCCCTGACCTGCCGGTCTGTCCTCCTTTCCTGCTCCAGCCACCTTTGGTGATCTTGATGTTGCTCACGTGGATTGCCGAGTCCCACCACCAGCTCCAGTGGGAGGCTCCAGGGAATCAGAAGGAAGTGTGTGTGGACTGCTCTGGCCTCTGCTCCAGGAGAAGCTACACACTATCCCTACAGAAACATCAGAATCAACCCAATTCCCTCCCTCAAGCCTTCGAGCATTCTTACTTCCGCTTCTTGCATGAGGCTCCTCCTAGCCCTGTGGGGTCCAACACCCTCCCCAGCCCCTGGGATTTAGGTCCCGCCATTTTCCTCTACTGCAGACCTTCATGGATTCCTTCACAGAGTTTGCCCCAATTGCAGTGATACCCTCTTGTGGGACAGGTGGAGCTGGTTCTTCTAGTCTGCCTCTCATGAGCCCTTCATCTGTTGGACAGACTGTGCTTATGTTTGTTTTTATGTTTAAGCGCTGGAGCAGAATCTGTTCCTAAGGTGATTCCAATTGCTGGCAGAATTCAGTTCTGTGAAAAGAAAAAATACATTATTCCTGCTACTTGTCAAAGATGGCAAAGCAGACGTGATCCAAGGAGGGTCGCAGAGACAGGCACAGAGACCAATGCTTCTGGGTCCTGTGGTGGGGGAGAGATCAGCGTCAAATGCAACCCCCACAAAGACAAGTGGGGGTTGGTGGATGGAAAAGCACCAGAAGGAAACATCAGGGATTAGGGATTCAGGCTAACATGCCTTGATAGGATTATTGCTGAAGGAAGACTACAAGCACGTGAGGAATGATTAGACACCAAGGGCGAGGGATGTGCAGCAGACCCGAGACAGGATGGTGGGCCTTTGCCCAGACACTGATGTGCTTAAAATTCTAAACTGACTTAGAAGACGTTCGCTCAGATCGCAAGGGAAGCCCAGGATCAGACAAAGTTAGGAAAGACTCAGGAGCCTGATTAAACTTTAGGTCAAAGAAGAGGGTCATTGTTAGTCCGTGTGTTTGGGGGTCCCCATTCCCTCGGTATCTGCCAGGAGTTGCTTTTGGGTTCCAGAGGCAGCCACCTCCCTGCTCATGTTCTCTTCATATCAGCGTGGCGTATGTGTCAGCACACCCCGCTGTCTCGTACTTGGATCACTCTCACATCTACTCCACCACATCTGTCTTTCCTGCAGATGCACATGCCCTGCTCTGTAGGGGTCATGTGCTTAGTCTGGGCCCCTGGGAAACCCGGGGTTATCTTCCCCTCTAAATGAGGCAGCTTTTGTTACAGCAGCACCTCTCTGGTGTTTGACGAGGTAAGCAGAGTGGACACCTTGGAGGGAATTCTATACAAGTCTTCCCATCGCACCCAGAATGCTTCCCTCTCTCTAAGAGACATCAACAGAACAATCCTAAGTGAGGATGCACCCAAAATCAGGTTGGAAAAAAAGATATAAAGTGCCTTTATTTGCAGATTACCTGATTTTGTATGTAAAAAGTCTCAAGGAATCAGCTGAAATATTTTTTAAAGTTCTAGAACTAGTGAATATATAGCACAGTTCCTTCAAGATTGAAAGTCAATATATGAAGTTCAGGTTTTTCCCAGACATGTACAAAAGTAATTCGAATTTGAAGTACTTAAAAACAATAGTATTTTAAATAACTTCAAAATAATAAAGCACTTAAGTGTAAATCTTACAATATATGTATAAGATCTCTATGTGAAAAGCAAAGACTGATGAAAGAAATCCAAACGCAGCAGTATTCTGCGGCCATAGATTGGAAGGCAACATTCTTAACACACTAAATCTCCTTGACGCATCACACAGATTAAACACAAAATTTCAATACAGATCTTAGCAAAATATTGTATAGTCAATGACAAATGGGTTGCCAAGCTTATGTGGAAAGGTAAAAGACATAGAATAACTAACACGCTACTGAAAATAAGAAGGAAGTTGTAGAGCTCATACTGCCTTACTTCTGCTATTGTTAGAAAGCTATTGTCAGCAGGGCAGCGGATATGGGTGAAGGCACAGACGAGTAGCTGAGAGAACAGAACAGAAAGCCTAGAGATGGGCTTACATAAATATAACTGGTTCGTATATATTTTTTTTAAAGCAAAGACAATCCTGTAGGGAAAGGATAGGCTTTTAACAAAAATCACTGGGAAACCTGACACCTATACTGTATTTAAAACCTTGAGTCTAGTGTGACCCTTCCCTTTTCCCCTAAATTAATTCAAATATATGTTTGGCCTAAATGTAAAATTTTAAATCACAATACTTGTGACAATTTGCTTCCCATGGCCAAAGCAGGGGCAGTCTAGCAACAAAGTAAAATATAATTAGATTATAAACCAAAGTATGAAATAAATGTTCACGAGTTTAGACTTCCATGAATGAATGAATGAGAAGAGTAGATGGGTATTCCATGCAGAAGATTCCAAGTAATTCATGAACAGGCCTCACACTACAAGTACAAAGCCCCAAAACTTCCTGGAAAGAACACAGTACAAACCAGAAGGAAGAAGTAATTTACAGTGGAGAAATGTGACAGACGTTCTTTCAGCCAGGAGGGCAAGTTTGGCTCCACGGTGACAAGTCATGTTGTTGTTCACACTCCTGACACAGTAACAGGAAAATGGCACCTTATCTCCATGATCTTCTGCCCCAGATCCCATCACCTGAACCCAAATATGAGGAAAGTATCTGAAAAATTCCACTGTGGTCATCATTCTGCAAAATGCCTGAACGGAACTCTTCAAGAAAAGCCTGAGAATGGTCACAGCTAGGAGGAGACTGAGGAGACCGTAATGGCCTCCACCAGGAAGAGTAAGTAGCAAGAGAAGGTGGATGAACAAGGTGAGCACTCTCCTTTCTCAGTAACTGTGCAGCAGTACCATTCCGTTAGCGAGTGCCCCGTCCTAAGTGAGACTTCACAGAGAATCTTGCCAAGAGAAGTCAGTGCACCATCTTCTCAATTCTTCTGTAAATTTATATTCATATATTTTCTTAAATTAAGAAGAAAATATACAAATATATTTTGGGAGGACTGAATGTTTACCCCAAAGAAACTGAGACAACCTGGAAGTGACTTTTAGACAAGACAGAAGCCAAAAGGACTTTGCATACTTGATCCTCTGTGTAGAAGAGGACTTGTGGATAATTTGGTTTTGATTATTTAAAAGCTGAGAAAGAAGAGTAAGTTTTTATCACTGGAGGACTAATCATAGTACATAATCCTGAATCAATCAAACCAGAATAAATTTAATTTCCAAAATAGGCCACTTCCTAAATGTGGTCCCAGGTAGAAAGTGATAGATTTTATCTTTGACTTGACCTGCCATTTAGGCATGTACAGTCACTCATTTTAAAGTAAATAAACAATAAATAAGGAAAGTGGTTTTGCAGTAATCTTCTGTTCTTCCATCTGCTGGACTGGAACCCATTCGCCTCTAACTATTCTGATTGTTAGGTGGTTGCTGCTTGGTCCCATCATAGTCAGCATCAGTACCATAGTCACCCTTGTGGTCCTCTTTATCATCATAACCATGGGGGAGACTTCTAAAATGTTTGTGTGGGTCCAGCGCTGCTCTTAGGGTGCATGCTAGTCAGCTTCCTGCTGCTGTGACCAAACACCTGAGAAAAGCCACAGCTAGTTAGTCAGCTTCCTGCTGCTGTGACCAAACACCTGAGGAAAGGTTTATTGTGCATCAGTGTCATAGACCTCCCAAAAGTACTACGGCTGGGTACCAAGCCTTAGCTACATGGGACTTTGGAGAACATTTTAGATCCAAGTCACAATGGGGAATTGTGTGCTTAATTCCATCCATCCTGTCCAGGGACCAGGATGGACAGCCCTCAAGGTAACTGAGGTAGGGGAGGCTCGGTGGCTTTCAGGTAACGGTATTAGCGATACAAGAAGATTTTATGTTCAGCGGTCCAGTGCTAGAAGCCAGCTGACATCTACCATGTACTCTTGCCTTCTGTGAACAGTCTGCCCCAAAAACACCAGCATCCCAACCTTTAGGGAAGCAAGGGCTCTGTCATTAGTTTTCTAAATTATAGTCCAGTCAGGACAAGTCACATGTCATCTTCCTGCTGTGACAACTAGCAAACCAGAGAATCTCGAACTAGACCAAGTAATGGGGCATGGGCAGACTCCGTTACCCATGGTAGCAGCTCAGCGCAATCAAACCTGCTAAGCGCAGGAGCCCTGGGCTGCGATGGTGAGGATCGTGTTGGGCTGCTCCTCCCAGTCGGACCATCACCCGGAAAACATATGTTTGGCAGCTGGGGGAATGTGTTAGTTCAAAGGAAATAATAAAAGGCAGAGCAAAAGAAGGCAAATTTACATTCTCCAGTTATTTACTTGTAACATATGTTAAATAACTGTAATATGTTTGTTTTCGTGTTTTGTTACTAGGAACTTTTACCTTATCTCCAAAGACCAGAAGACAGCCAAGTCACAACATGTCTTGCCTCTTTCTAAATAAGTCATTTGTGAGCAGTGGATGTAATGCTGACTCCGACTATATTAGCGGCAAATCCTGGCTACTTACAAACCAAGAAATAGCTTCCAGACACTTAATAGCTAGCAGACTGGCTTTCCTTGAAGTGCCTTGTGAGCTGTACCTGTTTCCCTGCATGTCAGGCAGGTCATTCTCATAGGCTGACAATTAGCCATCTCCACAAGGTGGGTCTCTTGACTGAAATTTCAAAAAAATTGCCAAATTTGAAAGAGCCAGCCCTCCACACTGACCAAGGAGCCCGTCAGAAAAGATCTTACTCTCTTTCCAAGAGTGATAGTGAAAAAGGGACTATTTCAATTCTGAAGTAAGCTGCAAAAAGTGACTCTGTCTCTTGCTATTGAGTGACCAATAATTTTATTTCCATGAGTCCCAAATGTCTTTAAAAAAATATGGTCTGTTCACTTATCTTCTGCAGGATAATGTTAAAGTCAACGTGAGCCGTAACAGAGGGCCATAATAACAATGTGCTCAGTAGAGCAGAATTCGGCTCCATTTATTTACATACTGCTCTGCACCAAGGGCCACACGATGAGATAAAATTAGACCCAACCGACTCCTAAATAGTAGGCTGAGGTCACTGAGAATCAGGGGGACACAAGAGGGAAAATGCTGTTGGCACGTGACTGGGAAACAAAGCGGAAACTATTCCTCTTACTCTAAGTCCATGCAGCTCTCTCCTCCCCTAGTTGAAATTTGAAACAAAGAAAGAAGATAGATGTGAGTAGCAACTTAAAGTTGGAATGCAATCTGTTGAAATAGTCACAAGAAATGTTTGCACAATCGGCAAAAGCCAGACCAAAGAGTATCCTAGACAAAAGGCTGTCATTTGGATGAGAGAATCATGGCCACCATTGCTATTTCCTGAAGTCTCCATAGTTCGGTCTTGGCATGACCTCCTCCATGGATCCTCACAGCTGCACTGCGAGGGACAGTCATAGTTTCCATTTGGCAGTGAGAAAAATGGAGCCCCCGAGGTGCAAGCACTTGCCCAAGTTCATGTGTTCTTTCAGAGGGACGGCGGCTCATCCTGCCCAGAGCGCTCTGTCTCCAGCATTCATTCCTCCGGGCTCTGAGCACGGTGCGCACAGTACAAACAGCCTCATCACATTTGCTTTGCCGGAGCCCAGTAGTCCAGACTGCCAAATCATAAATAGTTGTTAGATGAATGCTGTCTAGGTTGTAACTGCTTGACCCAGGCAATGTCATGCTGCAATGGGCGTTTGGGGAGCGTTAGTCTGACAGAGTGCAGGTTGGTTGGATCAGAAGTGTGGGAGTGGGGATGAGAACCAGAAAGACGTCTTAGGGGACCACTACAGTGCTCTGGTGTGATGACATCTCAGTCAGCCTGAGAGCTTAACTCTCCTCTTTCTCCTGCACAGGACAACACAACCCGGGAAAGCCCCAGAGCCGACTGCAGTGTGTGGTTTGCACAATCACCACTTGTTCTTCCGCACCATGCGTCTATTCTCCAAGGTGTCGGAGGCTTTGCCACTTCACTCCTGAGGACCTCAGTGGAGAGAATTTACTCCAGGAGCCATCCACATACCATAGGCAGACTCCATTACTGAGTAAAAATGGCCACATTCATGCTACACATCCTTCTACTTAAGCATATATCACATTAGTTACCAAGTTTTGTCTGTTCTTACTTAATTATGTAAGAATCTCACTGGGGCTCTAGGAGCATTGTTTCCAGAATTTACAAAAAGGCCTGACTTTAGTACTTCTTTCCACTTGAGTTCTTTTAAAAGGGACATCTATTCATGTACTGAAAATGTCATTTTTGTCCACTTACTGTGCACCACATATGTACTTTAATTCCAGGAGAAAAATTAGGTCTTTGCTCTTCAGAAACTCAAAATTGAATGCAGCTATGAAATGAAAAGCCCAAGAAAGAAAGCAGGAATCCACTCATATCTCTCCTTCTTTGAAGCCTTTTCATCATTTGTCATTTGACTCAGGCAGAAACCTAAACTTTCCTACATAGCAAGAAAGTTCCACCAAGACCTCACTCTGACCTCCCTCTTCAGCCTCCTCCTTTTGACTCTTTCTCTTGAATCCAATCTTCAAGTCACTCTGAGAGGTCACGTTCTCCCAGACACTCTGCACGCTCCCCTGACATCTCCTGCGCTGCCGCTGCCACCCGATCTGGAGCATCTCCTCCACAGCGGCTCATCCTCCCAGCCGAGGTCCTGACGTCAAGTTCCCGTCCGCCTGGCCCTCCGCACAATCCAGCACCAAGCAGACAGTCCCCTCTTCCCGCCATGACATTTGTGACCCAGTTTCACAGTCAGCTCCATTGAGGATGGTAATTCTAGTGTTCACGTCTGTGAACTTGGTGACTCCAATGTGTTGATACCTGCTCAGTGTACGTCTACCGGAAGAAAGAAGGGACGCGAGAAAGAGGAAGAGAGTAAGTTACATCTTACAACTATGCTTTACCATTATGTGATATAGTGATTAAATTCTCCTCTTCCCTGTGAGTCGTTTTTGTCCTGACTTGGGTGACTATTAGACATGAAGTAGCGAGAGCCTGGTAGCAGCCACAGAGAGAGACAAACCCAGAAAGAATTGGAATGGAAGACTCAGGAACAGCTGGTGACAGTTCCAATAATGACATAAAAGAGTACTTTCCATGTCTGAGGTAGAAAAGAGTGGAAGCTATGTCTTTGTCAGACAATTGCTATTCTCCACTAAACGAGACTTGGGGTTTGGATTTTCCTTTTCAAGTTAAAGTATTATAAGAACATAAAATAAGCATTAATGTAGAGCCACACAGGAAAGTGCTATCATAAATACATAGAATAAATTAATTTGCAAATGCATAGACCATAAAAATATTTCCTATCAAGCACCACCCTACTGTGCATGGAACACAGAGTATATCTTGTTTGACATGGTGAGTGCTCACCTACAATCACTTCTCCACTCAACAGAGTCCTCTTGAAGCCACCGCCACACTCAGGCAGGACTCCTTCCTCAGAGTCTAAATTTTCTTTGAAGCATTTTTAAGGACTTGAGCAACACATAAAATTGAGATAAGACTTAAAATCATATGGAAAGAAACAAAGATCCAGTGAGAACATTAAGTATTTAGTTGACTGACTAATACATTCTATAAAAGTCAGTGCCTGTGAAGTAGATGAAGTGAGGGTGATCATACTGTGAAGATGTAAGTGGGAATACCAGGAGATATGAAAGCCTTGGTAGATGGCAGACTTGCTCAAGATTTTCTTAAGGAAAACTTGTGGCTGATCAAGAAGGCACAGTCCACAGAGAGCAATAAATTTCCTGTCTTTATGGACCTGGAAGAGGTGGTGACAGATGAAGACACCATGAGACTTTTTACCCCTGAGACAAGCCTTTCCGTCTGGGAAGCTGGGAAGCTCATCCTGAAGTGTATCCTCTTTAGATCTGGGTTAGTTTGTGTTTTATCAATACTGGGACATTCCTAATACAAAGAATAATTACAAAATCCCATAAAGATTCTCATTTTGTTTGAAAATTCCTATTCGATTTCCAGCCCCTAAGTCAGCCCCGAGGTCTTCTGGGAAGAGGGAAGGAAGTCTCTCCAAGCTGCTCCTCTTCATGAGGTGGGGAGCCTGCCAACCCTGCTCCCATTGTGCAGCTGCCAGCTCGCAGCGGCAGGCTTCCATGCGCTACCCTGATGTACACTGACGTAGGGCTGCGGCCGTTAAGACCCTTGGGCTCTGAGACTCTTGTGTTTTACTGTTTTGTCTGGAGTAGTTTGTTTGCTTCCACTATTATAGTAACTTACATTATTAGAGTGCCTCAGACTTTATAATGCTTTCAAATACATTATCTCATCTGGCCTAAGGATCTGGTGCTATATTAGGCATAAGTAACCATCTGGGGAGCTCTGATTTACAAGTTTACCATTAACCCGTCGACAAACAGCACTTGGTTGCTACTGTGGGTCAGTTTCTCCACTGGGTCCGGTGTCCCCTCTGGGAAGTCAGGGAAGGAAAAAATATACAATATCTCCAGAGAAAGCACTGTAAGAAATTTCAAAGTGGAGGCTAAAACAAGCATCTATGAATATTGAAGTTTTGAAAAAACACTATCTGAAACTTTATCACTGATTTGCGTCATTTTCTACACATTCCCTCCAGGTGGTGCCTAGAAAGGATCCAAGGAATGTGAACATTCTCACCCATGACTTCACCCCCATCTTTATTATTTTTTTTTTAATTTTTATTTACCAAGAACACGTATTGGTACATTGTATACGTAGTGATCACATTCATCATAGTTAATTTGTACCTGTACATGATACATCTTGGTTCCCCCTTTCTTCCCCACCCCTCCCTTCCACTCCCCCCTTCCCTATTTACAGCAGCTTTATTTACTTTTTTCCCCTTTTTCCCTTTCTTGTCTTTTTCCTTTCCTTCTTTTCCCCTCCTCCCTTTCTAATTCTCTTCCCTATTGAATATTATCTTTCCTTTACTTAGTATCTATTATACTTTTTTGTCCTTATTTACACTTAAGGTTTCTCATATCAGAGAAACAATTCGATATGTAGTCATGTGTGTCTGATTTATTTCACTTAAGAGTATGTTCTCAAGGTGCATTCATTCACGTATAAGTATCTCAAGTTTATCCTTTTTTATGGCAGAGTAATAGTCCATTGTGTAGAAAAACCACATCTTCTTTAGCCATTCATTAGTTGTTGGGCATTTGGGTTGCTTCCAAGACTTAGCTATTACAAATTGTGTTGCTATAAACATGGTTGTACATATATCACTGTGGTACAATGTTTTTTTCTATATACAAATAACAAACTCACTGAGAAAGAAATTAGGAAAGATACAGCTTTCACAATAACATCACCACCATCTTTAACAATCCCATGCCTACTCTTCACAGCCCATCTCTCCCTTGAGAGATAGGACCACTACAGAAAATCTTCCTGGTATTTTGAACTTAGCATGTGAAATTGTAGGTGAATTGTTTTCTTCAAATCCATCCTTTATCCCACAGTCTCATTCCTAGTTTCTAGCTTCATTTCAGATATTGGTTCCTACTTCATTACCAGAAACAATAGGTCCCTTCAACTTCTTAGCAAGCACCTGATCCTTTCCCTTTCTCAAAGTTTCCCTAAGAAATGTTTCTATCTCTGTTAACCTGGGGTTTGATTAATAGACTGAAGCTTTTAGTAAGCCATTCAGTCATCATTTGTGTGTCTCTTTCCCATGCAATGCTGTGAACTCCTGGCTCGTAATGTGATGGGGAAAATAATCTCCAATGTGTTAGACATCAGATTTGTGGACATCATGGTCTCACAACATCGACAAATGAAGTCACACACCAAAGGAGGAAGTTACAGGAGTTTTACCGGAAGTAAGAAAAATAGCTCCTGGATGTCCAGGAGGAGTCCCAAGTGAGTGGCCAGTGAGGCTCTTTGTCAGGGGTAATTTATATAGCAAAGTCACACTACGGCTACCACATGTGTCAAACAACAATCAACCTGTGTGATCCCCAGTACAGTATCTTAGCTGATATTGATCCAGTAGGGAAATGAGCCAAGCAGCAAAGGTGCATGGAAAGGACAAAGGCATTCACGGAAAGGGGTGAGTTCCAATTTTCTGGTCACCCACCTGTGTGTCTGATGCCTGTCTGGGCCCACTGGACCAGGAGATGCTAATTAGAGTATAGTCTCCACTGCTGTTCCTCTCCAGGGAGGCCTGCAGGCCCAGCTCTTTCATCTCTATCTTGAGGCCTGGCTCCCTTCAGATTCATTTCCAACCACAATTTGATGTCTTTGGCTTTTGTGCTGACTTCCTCAAGGGCTCAGTTCCTCTCTGATTGTGTATTTGTGTCTATCTAACTAAGCTGTCTGTAATAATAAGGTCTCTGTCTTATGGTCATATGGTCATATGTGGTATAATTGTGGAAGGTAATCGGTAAAAACGTAATGAATAAGTCATGTAGCCATTTTTGTTTTTTTGTAGTAGACCAAATTCTAAATTGGCCCATAAGATTCTTGTTCACCAGTGTGTATGTATCTCCCAGTTATTCAATAAAACACTGACCAAGACCCTGCTCTCACCGAACGTTTTCATATGGAATTAAGGTTCCCCCTCTGTTGGCTTTGAGGAAGGGGTGTTACCTTTGATGGGGTGGATGTATTCGGGTGAACTGTTGCAAGGAATTTAAGCATCTCCTGGTAGAAGAGATTTCCAAGTATGAGAGGGATTCCATGAAAAAGAGGTCTTTCATTTTGGGCTCTGAATTTGGAGGGCATGTCAAGAAATATCAGCATTTTCTGGGAGATAGAAATAGTCCCCACCTGACAGCCAATGAGGAAGCAGAGACCTCAATCTACAACCACACCGAACTGAACTCCATCATCAATCAGCTAGGCTTGGAAGTAAATTCTGCTCCATAAGTGTCCAGGTGCCTTGCCTCGGCCTCATAAAACTCTGAATAAAGAATGTGGGCACATTGTGCCAGACTTCTGAACAAGAACAGTGCGGTGATGAAGGATGGGTGTTAAGCTGCTAAATCTCTGGAAATTTGTCAGGTAACAAGAGGAAATGAACACACTCTTTTCTTCTGATTGTGTAATTCTCAATAAGGAGAAAGAGCCAAGTAATGCTCGTAGGATAGAGTCTTAAATTAGGTGCAGACAATCTGGACACTTATTGATGCTCATGGCATAAGGATGAGCATTCTAAGATGCTGCTTTAGTTCTCACTAATGCCAGAGATGCTGCTGGCACAGCAAACCATCACCGACATGTGAACAGGATGCAGCAGTCACCACCAACCAAGCCCCGGCCCACAGGTCCTTCAGTGTTGGGTCTGGACTGGGCTCAGGTGGGTGGTTCTGCCGTTATTTGTTAGCTTCCTCACACGTACAGGTGATCTGGGGCTTGGCTTGTCTATACTGGTCTTGGATCCACTTCAACCAACTATGATCATTTTCTCAGGACACATGAACTAGACCAGGCATATGTTTTTCTCATGGCCATGGCAGAGGCAGGAAAGAATTGACACTCCTGAGACCACAACTCAGCACTGAGCCAAGACCACATCCACAAATTGTGGAGCAAAGTAAGATGGAGGAACCAAGGGGCATCATGGTCCGTCCCTTCTACAGGTAGAAGGTGCTGCACAGTTTTATGGCAAAGCTCAAGGGAGTGTGACGAATTAAGAGTCACGGATGCTAAGGACTCATGGAAGGAAATAATGAAGAACACTGAAGATAGAATGAGTTGGCAATGCTGTACCGCTGCAAAGCTCCTGAATGTATCTTATTTTCTTGTAACAGCTACTAAATTAATAACATGTAAATGTACTCTTCCTAAAATAGCTCAAATTATGTCCAAATCTGATAAATTGCACTAAAAATAAAAAGTATGCCCTGTGTCATTTAATCATAATGCTCAGTTAAACGATAGATATTCAGGAAAAAATGAGAAACACAGAAGACTTAGTAGATGGAGAATGAAAACGTCAATGAACATCTTTGAATTAAATGTAGGCTGTATACTCTTAATCCTGTAATGTCTCAAGAGGGATCCCTTATATAAACTGTAAAGAATAATTTAAGTTACAAAGAATTCACATTATTATGAATTATTGAAAAACATTAAAATATAAATGATAAAAATTATGACAGTCCACCAAAATGTAATAAAAACAATATTTAGTGTTCTAGTAGAAGGTTTAAGCTCGGTGTTTGGGAATTTTTAGCTTTGGCCACCCATGTAGCCCACTAAAGTAGAAATTTTTAAATTCCAAACCCCACATTATTCACAAGTTTTCAGACAATATTGGCTTCGATATTATATAACATCTTTCAGCCAATTCGTTTTCACTATATAAATTACAAGGAGTTTGTCAAAGCCTAGTATTTATATCAAGAGTCATAAGTCAAAAAGAAATAACTTCTCTGTCAGCCTTTTATATGAGTAGCCATCTCAATTCGTAATTCCACTTTGCTTCAAGCTTTCTGTATTAAGTTGCCGGAGCAAGTGTGCACACCCTGCAGCGTCCATAAATTGCTTACGAATAGCAAAGAAGACAGCAAGGATGGACACCCAGGTCAGCCAGGCCGTATCAAGAAGATAGCCCAGTAATCTGAAGCAGACAGCCAGACTAAATCAATTATTTATAAACAGTAATTTGATGCATTCTTGGAGTGTGTTATATGCTAATGAGGAAGTTGCATTTCTGCAGTGGTCATGGGCCATCTGCATGAGGAATGTGTTTCGTCTGCCTTGTACTACTGGCATGGTTTGTCACGTGTCTTGGCTTCCTCATCACAGTAGACGTGCAGGTTTGGAGAGACGGCAGTAGGGTAACACCTGCGGGTCACACCTGGGTGCTCCCTTGAGGGCATTTTTAGGAGAGGCATGAGTCGTGGCAGATATTCCACCTCTCTGACAAAACTTCAGACATGTTTCCTGCCTCTACTTGTGTCTTGACCTACGCCTATACACCTGTGCCTACACCTCTACCTGCATCTGCTCCTGTAGCTCTATCTATGCACTACACGTATGTCTACAGCTGTATCTGCATCTAGGGTTTGGCCCATTATGCCCACACCTAGACCTACGCCTGTACCTAGACCTATATCTATGCCTGTGGCTATCCCTATGCCTACATCTATAGCTACCTGTACCTGTATCTGTCTCCAAAGGCTGCTTCGTGGATTAAATGAGCAGCAAATTCATGTGCTGTGACACCTAACACCTCATAGTTGTTCCACAGCAGTTTATCCTGAAATGATTTCTTGGGTGGACTTAAAACTGATGCATATCCGTCTTTGGCAAGTGATTTGCTGGGCTTTGTGGAGAAGGGACCATGAAGGTGGAGTTTTCGGTGGTCATAACCGCCACACCCATTCTTTATGAACATCCATGTAAATAGGTTTTGATTTACTTTATCAAATGATTTCATGCTTGGTAAAGTACCCTTGTTCACCTCCCCACCTTCACCACACGGCCCCTTCCTCCAAACCCAAGGGTCACCTCCGTGGTCTAGGATAAAGAGCAATGTGGTGAAAAATGAGGTGGCCAGAAGCCAGGGAGCCAGAAGGAGCATGTCACCTACAAACATGGAGGACACTAGCAAAGAATTTCCAGGACCAGAGTCCCAGCCCTGAGCCCAGGAGAAGAGGAAAAAATCATCAAATGTGGAGGACATCACTGTAGCCAAGAGATGCTCCACCTACATGTACACTGTGAGCATAGTGCATACCCTGCTGGAACTTCCGGGGCAAGCCTTCCGCGGAGCCCTGTATACACAAAGAAACTGAGCACCTACTGCGTGCTAAGCCCAGGGCTAGATTCCTAAGATACAAAGATGGGCGGAAAATTGTCCAGCCTTGGAAGGTCCCCCTATCGCTCCAAATGGAAAAACAAGGTTTCCCTGTCATATTAGCTGTGGGAGAAAGCCAGATGAACCACGTGTGGGCAGAAAAGCCAAGGAAACTTTCTGAGAGTGGGTGACATTTGACCAGGATGTGAACTGAGCTGGGCTTTCTGTGGGTAGGAAGAGGTGGATGACGGCTATCAGAAGGCACCTGGAGCAAAGGCAGAGGGGCAGGACCACTCTGTGAGCCCTGGCACCAACTGCTGGTTTGGAGAAGAGGAAAGCTGAGTTAGGAGGATGGAGACAAGCTCGGCGACTTGTGATTCAGTCTACTGTCTCGCCCCATCGAGAAATGACACACATTTGCAAATATGCATCTTCCTTAACGGCAAAGGACTTCAACTTTACTTTGTATGTTTTGAGGTTTCCTGACACAGGGTTACTCTCCCAACTACAGTCTGCAGGACCTCAGTGATTTCATTGCTTACAATTGCCCATTTGAAATGAAGCAAAGATGCAGTAGAACTTCTCAAAAAAAGAAAGAAAGAAGGAAAAAAGCTGCACATAAAACCTGTAAGATTAATGAGGAGCAAGAGAACATTTAATAAGTTCTCCTGTGCATAAGCAGGTTTTCCTTCTGAAAAAGAAAAACTCTAGCATTACATGATGGAAGTAGTTACTGTTTACAAAATCTGTTATTTTTAAGCTCAAATCTCCAGTAATTTCAGTTGTGTCCCATTATGAATCCTTCACATAAATGGGTCTACTAAAATGTGCTCCACTCCATTTCGTCCTATTGTTTTACACATTAGCTCAAATGAAGTTTAGATAAGGAGCACATTTCTAATATGAAGGATAAACTGTTTCCATCTTCTTAAATTTCCTTGGCTTAGACGCACTGCACACACTGTGGCTGGTTCAGGACTTAGTTATGTTCCCCTCGTACCAATAAACCTGCATAAAATATCCATTTAATTGGAACCTTCTTTAGATTGTTTTCTTGATACTTTAAGAGCGTATGGTTTTCATACCAAACAATGAACATGATATCAAGTGTACCACAGCATATTGCCATTCCCTGGACAATGAGGGCCCAGTTTCCCATCTGCCTTTAGCTCTCTAAACAGAAATTAGAATGTGTAAAGCAAGGACTGGACAAGGTGCAGTGTGCGTTTACAGAAGTATCCGCCATCCCCCGACATCTTCAGGCAGCTCAGCTCTCCGCTGTGCCTCAGTGCTAGTGGTGGAGGTTGCCATCTTGTTATTGTCGGGTTGGGAGGAAGGGTTTGCTGTTGTGTACTTTGAATTCCGCGATGCTTAAAGATCAATTGCCCAAGAAGTGCAACCTGCCACTAGCACCACTGAAGCTAGAAAAACAAAACATAAATGGTTAGCATAAAAGTTACATTAAAAGGTAACAGGTGGGTAAACGCATAGAAGGATGGATGGATGGATGGAAGGATGGATGATATAGCCGTGTAACTGCAGAAGTTTGTGAACAGATCACATGCTGGAATTGGAAATAAATAAGGACACCAATAAATCATACAACTATATGTTCTGTCTCATCATTTTTCCTCTTGAAAAAGGATAAACACAGACTGAGAATTCTGATGCAGTCTGCAATTTTACTCCTTAGAGGTAGAATGTGGAACCATCTCTGTGCTTACTACCTCCAATTACTACGTGGTACCAAGCTTAATAAAGCTGAGTCATCACTTCATGCTGTTTGAAATGTTTTGCCATTGTTATCTCACTTTATAAAAACAGAGAGAACGAGTTTCGTGTCCACTTTAATTAATCTTCAAATTTTTATGTGTTAAGTTTTCCTCTGTAGTATTTTTTGTTTTAGCCCAAAGTGACTGGTGTTCTCGTCTTGTGGAAGCAATTAAAAATCACCAATTACAACGCCGGTTCCTTCACTGATTGCCCGTGGACATTTTTGTCAAGTTTTCAGAGCTGGTGGCGTCCTACTGAGCAGCTGGACGTGGGACAAGCATTACGTCAGTGTCCAAAGCTCGGCTGGGACACACAAGGAAGTGCAGCGGAAGGCTGTGGGACAGCAGGAGCTTTCAGTGCCACACGGCAGCCAGCTCACGGGGCCTGACCAGCTCCTGACAGCAGGGCAGTGGACATGACTGGGAGCTGTGACAATGAACGGTCTCTGCAAAGACATGGAGGAAAAAGCCCACAAGAGCAGGCTAGCAACCAGATTTGGACATTGTATCTGCTCTAGACAGACTCTCCTCCGAGTGTCTGTGTGTGTGTGTGTGTGTGTGTGTGTGTGTGTGTGTGTGTGCATGCGCATGCACACATGCACATAACACTTGGCCAGCTCAGCTTGTGGGATGAGGGAAGCACACCTGGAAGGGCCTGGACCATCATCTGGTGCGAGCCTCCTCCTGTGGCCCATGCACGATTTTCTCCACACTGTTTCGTAGACGTCCCTCCAGCCTTGAATTAACTTCCCTCGTGGCAAGCAGTTGCCATGTGATGTGCCGCGATCCTAGAAGCAAAGCAGTGATCGGATTCCTACTGAAGTCCTCCACCCGTGCTCCTCCCAGACTTGCTGGCTTCTCCCTCTCATTCAAGTCCTCTGCTGAGGTGACCTGCATCCAAGGCTCCTCCTGGGTGCAGCCTCCAGCCCACTTTCAGTGCCCGTCACCGGATTACAGAAGGAGGTCGGACTGCTGGGCCTGCCTGGCACCAACACACACTGCCCCTCTGGCTCCTGAGGCCAGTCCATAGACCTTCTGGGTCTGGAGAATGGATGGAGCGCTGGCGGCTGGTGACCACGTGAACAACTGCCTATGAACGTCCAGAAACTGTTAATTTTACATTTCCCACTTAAATATCATCTTGTGTATTTCGTCCTGCTTCCCTCCTTTTAATCATTCTGAAGTCCCATTCTATCATCTATTCTATTCTCTGTCCTTCTCCGTTTTGTGTCACGTGAAAAATCTTAAAAGCATGTTTTTGGTGGCTTTACCCAAACCACTGACAAGTTGACATGTAACAAAGAACAGGATCCAGTCACATGTCATTAGAGCTTTCTGCACTGGTTGCCCCACTTAATGAGGGGTGTTCATGGAGCCAGCTGTGGCGGCTTCTCTGATCTCTTGAGCTGTGGTTTCATTTGGTCGGCAGGAATATCTCAGGGACAGCCTCACGCAGGTGAAGTAGGAAGGCCCAAGTTCGAGGAATGCTCCGTCTTGTGGATCAGGTGAGCTACCTTCGGGGATCGCGCCTCTCTGGTCTTCACGGAGCCAACGTTCAGCAAAATGGGTTTACTAAAGGCTGAAAGAGGACACTGCTTCTTGTGAAACTAGCTGAGCAAGACCTTGTGATTACGACCCCTTTATTAAGGCCGCGTGCGCCTGTTCGCAATGCTTTCTGCACTACTGTCAGCGAGCAGTGTTGACCCGAGCGGCCCATCATCTCTGGACTTCATCCTTTGGCCAACTTTGAAATTAGAAAAATACTGGCTTCCTCCACTCACACGGCTCATCTCCCGTAACTAGATACTTCCTCATGGAAACATAGCTGCTCCATCATGGCCGCAAGTGCTCCCAGGCCTTACGCTGCGGCTTGGCGGTCGTAGGTCTCACACCGCCCGGCACTGCTGGTCTTGTCCTTCCATACTGCCCCTCCGCTGGGTGCGGAGCCCGTGTCCCAACAGCGCTGTCTGCCTTCCCATGAAAGACACGGAAGCAAACGGCCACAAAGAGGATGGCTTCTCTTCTCCTCTCTCAGAGTCGTGCTCTCCCTAGCTGGGCGCTTCCATTTCTTTCTCTACTTACATTTTTCTTTTTTAACTCAAAATACTTTTCCTTTAAAGTTTCAGATTGAAAAAAAAGAATCAGTGGCTTTGTAAACATCATGTTAGTCCTTACACAGACCTCATAGGAAGACAAGTGTGAATGCCTCCTGTTAAATTTCTCTTTAAATAAATAAATGGAATGTCAAGCTAGAGAAAAGGCAGTATGCCTGTTATAGAATAGTGGGTGCTCTCTACAACTTGAAGCATTTAAATTAATTTTTTTAAATTTTATTTTAGTGGTACATTTTAGATATACATAGTGGTAACAGTCATCATAGAGAATTTGTACCTGTACGTGATATAGCTTGCTGCTTCTTTCTTTCCCATTCTCCTCCCCTCTCTTCAACCTCTCCTCCCTCCTTATTTACAAAAGCATTGTTTCCATTTTTTGCTTCCATTCTGTTTTCTCTTGTCTCTCCATTCCTTTCACCCCCTCCCTTGTTCCTCTTCCCACGTGAACAATTTTTCCCTTTCCCAATATAATATATTTTAGTCCCTATTTACACTTTCCATTTCTCACACCAGAGAAACAGTGTGGTACTTAAGTATGTGTATCCGATTTGTTTCACTTAAGAGTATGGTCTCAAGATGCATCCATTTACCTAGAAATATCTCAAGCTTATTCTTTATGGCAGAGTAGTATTCCATTGTATAAAAAACTACATCTTCTTTATCCAGCCTGTTGTTGATGGGCATTTGGGCTGTTTCCAAGATTTAGCTATTATAAACTGTGCTGCTATAAACATGGGTGTGCATATATCACTGTGGTGTGATGCTTTTAATTCTTTTGGGAAGACACCAAGAAGGGGGAGAGCTGGATGAAATGGAACCTCTAGTCCTACTTTTTTGAGGAATCTCCACACTGATTTCCACAGTGTTTGCACCAGCCTACATTCCCACTAACAGTAGAGGAGGGTTCCTTTTTCACCACAGTCCCTCCAGCATTTGTTATTGGTTGATTTCTTGATAATAGCCATTCTTTCTGGAGTGAGATGGAATCTCAGTGTTGTTTTAATTTACATCTCTTGAATGGCCAATGATGGCAAACAGAATGCAACAAATCATCAAGATTATATACTCTGACCAAGTAAAATTCATTCCAGGGACACAGGGATGATTTAACATACACAAATCAATAAATGTGATACACCATATTAGCAGAGCCAAGGTTAAAAAAAAAAAAAAGATCATCTCAATAGACGCAGAGGCATTTGACAAAGTCCAATACCCATTCATGATAAAAAAAAAAAAAACCCTACAGAAAATTGTAATAGATGATCTTTATTTTAATCTGATAAAAGCCATCTATAAAAAACCAACAGCCAACATCATACTAAATGGTCAAAAACTGAAAGCTTTCACTCTAAAATCTGGTACAAGATAAGGATGTCCATTTTCACCACATTTATTCAATATAGCTCTGGAAACATTAGGCAGAGTAATTAGACAAGAGAAAGAAAGAAAAGGAATAAAGATAGTAAAGGAAGAAGTTAAATTATCATTATTTGCAGATGACATGATAATCTACATAGAAGACCTCAAAAACGCTACCAAAAAACTTCTAGATTTAATAACCAAGTTCAGCAGCACAGCTGGGTACAAAGTGAACACTCAAAAGTCAGTAGCATTCATGTACACAAATAACAGATTCACTGAGAGAGAAATTAAGGAAACAACACCTTTCACAATAGCATCCAAAAAAATGAAGTACCTACTACCAATCTAATGAAGGAAGTAAAAGATCTATACTTCGAAAAAGGAGATTGAAGAAGAAATCAGAAAATGGAAAGATATCCCTTGTTCTTGAGTAGGCAGAACCAACATAGTGAAATTGGCCATACTCCCAAAATTGTTATACAGATTCAGTGCAGTCCCAATTAAAATAACAATAGCATACCTTACAGACTTAGAAAAAATAATCTTAAAATTCATTTAGAACCAGAAGAAATGTAGACTAGTGTATTAGTCAGTATTCTCTAGAGAAAAAGATACAATGGTAGATATATGAATATTTGAGAGCTTACAATTTGGCTTCCTCGGGCTTCTTACAAGTCAGGCGTGGAAGCGTGCAGAGGGCCCGTCTGCAAGCTGGAGATCCAGAGGTCCCAGCCAAAGGTCTGGGGGTCCGAAGGATCCAGCCGAAGGTCTGGGGGTCCGAAGGATCCAGCCAAAGATCTGGAGGCCTGAAGGATCCAGGCAAAGGTCTGAGGGGTCCAGGCGAAGGTCTAGAGGTCCGAATCATCCAGGTAAAGGTCTGGAGTTCTGGAGCTTCTCCAAAGGAAGCAAAACCGGTCCAAAGAAACTGGCCAGGCTATATCCCTCTTCATTTCCCCTTTATACCATCTAGAGAATGGGCCAGCCTAGGGCGGATCTTCTACACCCTGGGGTGTAGAATTGCTAAACCAATTTAGTTAAGCTTCTCTTACAAGTTGACACAATGAAGCAACCATCACAACTAGCAAAAGCGATTCTGGGCAACAAAAGCAAAGCAGGCACCATCACAATCCCTAACCTGAAATTATATTACAAAGCTACTGTAACGAAAACAGCATGGCACTGGCAAAAAAAACAGACCCCAGGACCAGTGGAACAGATTAGAAGATGAAGAAACATGTCCGGACACTCTCAGCCACCTTATCTTTGACAAAGGGGCCAAACATCCTCACTGGAAGAAAGACAGCCTCTTTAATAAATGGTGCTGGAAAAGCTGGCTCTCCAAATGCTGAAGATTAAAAGTAGACCCACATCTTTCACCATGCACTAAGCTAAAATCAAAGTAGACCAAATATCTAAATATTAAAACAGCAACACTAAATCTGCTGGAAGACAGAATAGGTTGAACTCTAGAAGCCAAGGTGTAGGCAAGGACTTTATGAACAAAACTCCAATTGCCCAGGAAATAGCACAAAAAATCAACAACTGGGGTCTCATCATATTAAAAAGATTTTGCACAGCAAAGGAAACCACCAACAGAGCGAACAGACAACCCACAGAGTGGGAAAAGCTGCCAGCTCCTCCTCTGACAAAGGACTGATATCTCAATATATAAAGAACTCAAAAAAATCAGGCCCTCTAAAAATCTAAAGGCACAATCCAAAAATGGGCAGCTGAAATGAATAGACACTTCTCAGATAAAGAAGTAGAAACAGCACACAAACGTATGAAAAAATCTTTCTCTACTTATTCTGCCTACGAGCATCTCTGGCTGATGGTTGGTAATAAAGTAGAGGATTTCTCAAAAACAGAAGAGTGGAAGTTGGGGATTTAGCTCAGTGGTAGAGCATTCGCCTAGCAAGCTCAAGGCCCTGAGTTCGATCCCCAGCACCTCCCCTGCAAAAAACAAAACATACAAGTGGGAAGAAGTTTAGAGAGTTGTATTCATCACTTTTAATTTTATGGAGAGTAAAAGTAAAGTAATAAACATGAAATCATGAAATGGAATCAGCGGTTGGTGATCTGAATAAACAGAATGTGAAACAGTTGATGAATACGTGAGTTACATGTTCAAAACCTGAATCTATTAAAAAAACTATTAGAAATCAAATACAAAACTTATGAGTGTTAAATGCTCTACTTTTCCTCATAAATTATATTAAAATATGTAAGAATCACTGATTAAATATTAACTTGAAAGAACATTATTAATTGAAGCATAAAATTAGTTACTTGAATATTTTATGAAAATGTTGGAAAAACTGTCAAACTACACAAGAAAAATATGTGCGTGTTCCTTTCAACTTGGACAATCTCCTCTCTCCAAGGGACCTAAGCTGGAATAAATTCCTGCGCCAGCTATTTTCCCAAGACTTTGATTGTTTGGAATAGCTTGTGGTAATTGGTTCCCATTCTTCTGGCAAGCCACCGGTAAACTGAGGTGGAAGCAGAGGAAGAAGGCAACATGGGTGGGGTTGATCATGCTTTATTATGACTTCACTCCACGGCAATGTGAGCTCCACACTCCTGAGTCCACACATTTCTGAACAGGGTGTGTGGTTGATTCCTTAAGGCTGCTCAGGTCAAGCAATCTGAGATTTTCCTCCATTTAAAATTTAAAATAAGACTCCTTTAGCAAAATCTCAAATTTTGGATATTAATTAGTGATTTAAAACATTACCATAAGTTAATCTGAAGTTGGCAATACAGTGTGAGGATAATTTGAGAGAAGTATTAGTGCCTGCAAGTGAGTATTAATTTTGCTTCTATTTATCACTGTAATCTAACTGAACACAAATAAAACCAATTGAAGACATTTAGCTTGCTTCAAGGTTTGAAATTTAATTATAGAAGAAAGAAACTGGATATTTCTTCTTTTTCTCTCCTTCTTCCTTTATTTGGTTGGTTGATTGGTTGGTTGGTTGGTTGGTACTCCTCAGCGCCTAATTCTGTTTGTCATTGGGGCTATGAGAAGAGTCAGATGGGGACAATCTACTGTACTCTAAGAGCCTGCAGCACAGCGGGGTGGACAGTCTCCAGGCCTCACGGGCCGTGCCATCCCCAGAAAGTGGAAGGAAGGCCCACAGCACACTTCTCTACGTGTGGTCCCAGGCCAGTCGCACCAGTATCACCAGGAAGTGCCACCCTCAGGCTGGCTGGTGCAGGGACACTGGGTGTGAGCTCCACGGTCTTGCACTGAGGAACCCTCCACCTCATCCTGCTTGGCCAGAGCTTGGAAACTACTGGTCTGAGTCCTGCGTACAAGAGGCCTGACTGGTTTTGCTCGAAGAGTTCAGTGAAAGAGCAAGCAGGACCTTGCAAGAGGAATTGGTGTAATCCAATTGCTGTAGATGCCAAAGGTAAAGTACAAAGTTTCAATACTACCTCAAAGCCCGACAACGATGTGTGACAAATGATAGTGCTGGACAGGAAAGAGCTAAGCACAGTGGTGGAGCTGAGTCTTCTGGCAACTGCTGATCTTTCAAGCGGTCCTCCACTGCGGAGAGCACCGGACATTCTCCAGGTTCATGTTCCATGCTCCTGCATTCACACAGTGAAACGGATTCCTGTCCAACATCACAGACAAAGCCGAATTCCTCTGTGTAAAAAGCTAACCCCTTAGACAGGCATTTAAAATACACACCAAACGACACGTGGGCACTGCCGGTCCCTGTGCTCTGCCAGCAAGGGCGGCAGGCCCTGGAGAGTCCACCCACATGTGCTCAAGGGGTTATTGGAGATCTTTGTAAAGATCACCCAAATAGAGTCGTACATTCCTCTTCACATGCTTGTGTGTTCAAGAGCACACAAGCATTTATGCCAGCTCACTGTGCTATTTCTCAGCCTCTTCCAGAAATAACTATGGCAGTGTAGAAGAGAGTAATCCTACCAATAATACTGCAGTTCCATCACAATTAACTGCAAAATTCTCCCATGTTAATTCATCCCAGCTTCTGGATCTTCTATGAAGCCCCCACACAGTGTCCTGTAGTTCTCCTTCACATGATTATATTTTCTTAATTATAATTATGTGCATTTAATGTGTATTAATTGTGAACATTTTAATATGTAATTTTTACCAAGTTCCGAGAAACCAAATTCCAAGTTCCAAGAAACCGAAATGCACTGATTCCATAATACATACTCTGTCTTCCACACCAAGAAATGTATCTAGCACATTGTAGGGACCTAATATATTTTATGGAATGAATTAATGAATAAATAATAAAGCATATGTTGATATTACTGCACAAATCATATTGTAATTTTCCACATCATTTTTCCCACCCGGATCTTTTGCTAGGCAGCAAAGAATTCACACTCTTCAACCTTATAACTAGTGGAAAGCTTGATACCAAAAAGATATCAAACTGTGTAATTACTAAATGGAAAGCCCTTAGGATCTAGGAGTGTTTGTTCTCTTTTCCACTGCTGACCAGGAACTTTTAGATTATGTTCTAGTTCTGTCACCCACTATGTAGACATACAGCCATGCGCCATGTGACAACATTTCAGTCAGTGACGGACCACATATACTCAGTATTCCCACAAGTGATGTCCTGGCTATCTTGTTTTTGTAAGCATGCTCTGTCATCTTTCCACAATAAAAAAGTACCTAATGATGCATTTCTCAGGAAATATTGCCATCCTTAGGCAACACATGACTGTAATTATATCTGTCTTTATTTCCCTAATACATTGTAAATTTTATGAGAAAAGTGCTTATGAAACACAGCAATCCATGAAAATAAAGGCATTATGTAATTCTGCAGTAAAAATAATAAAACCATTACTTTCTTCTGCTGTTTTTCTTCTAAAATTGCTGCCTTATCCTTTTTACTCATGCAGAATCTGAAAGAAAACACAGTCTTCTCATCTCAGCGATCATAGTTTCTAAACAGCCTTGTGCCCTTTCAGCAGATTAAGTACCCTACACAGTGAGAGACAGAAGTCTGCATTGTGGGTTTATCTTGCTTCAATGTCTTTTGTGGACATTTCATGCCTTAGAGTCTCCCAAACCCAGAGGAATTATTCTAAGTCATTGATTTTTTTTTTTCCAGACAAAACTATGTTCAGTCCCTTTGGAAACCTAAATAGCAGGGACCATGACAAATGCCACACGTGGGGGTTAATTCTGTGTCAACTCGACGATTGAGCCATGAGGTGAACATCATCCGGGGTGTGTTGTGAAAATGGTTCCAGGCGAGACACATATTGGAGTTGGTGGGTTGAGGGAACCAGGTGGGTGGGCATCACCCTACCCAGCCTGGCCTGAACCCCATGGAAAGGCTGAGAGGGAAAATTTACCCTTCCTCTTCGTTGTCTCTGAACCGGGACGCTGGTCATCTCCTGCCTTCACACTTGGACACACTTTGGAATTTATACCATCGGCCTTGCAGGACGTCTAGCTGGCCAGGCACAGATGTTGGTCCGCCCCGGGCCTCAAGGGCATGTGCAGATTCCTTACATTAAATCCATCTCTTGTGCATGCTCATATAGTGATTGAACTGTGCAGTGAGTATTTAAATAAAATTTATTACAGAAAAAGACACACTGCCATGAATCCCCCTCCCAATAGTCCCTGTGTGTCCTTATTCACCATGTCTGGCACCATGCGACTTTTGGCTCTTCCCCAAAGTCAAAGTGATCGTGAATGATGTCTGCTTTGAATCATTTCAGAATATTGAGGCAGCCACAGCAGAGCAACTAAAGACACTCATGAAAGAGGACTCCCAGAACTGCTGCAGAAAGCGGCAAGAACAAGGGGCTAAGTGTGCTTGAAGCACAGGGCACTGGTGGCAATATGTTTTATTGTAATTTTTTTTTACTTTAAACATTCACCATATTTTTAATCATGCCTCATATTTTGCATATACTTAGCATCTTCCTCTAACATGTGTGTTTCTCTACACTGGGCTCTGTTTCTCTGACTTCTACACAGGGCTGATGGTTGACACAGGAGGGCCTGTGTGGGGCTCCCGCACCGTCTTTGGTGCAGGGCACGTCTCTGGGTTTCGTGGCCCCTCTGGGATTGACAGTTCCACAGAGGGGAGCGTACACAGGCTGAGTAAGCTGGCGGTTCCTCAGAGACGCCTTCTAAACTTTAGTGCATTTTAACACAGTTGTGCCTTATGAATCATTCCTTTGGAGTCTTCCTAGCATTGTTGTGTTTGGGTTTTTTATAAGTTGATGACTATAAGCTGGAATTTATATGATCTAACAAATTTATGTTAAACATGTGTGTTTGCTTTGCCAGTGAGCACACTGTTTAGTCTGCGAACCCACAAACACAAACTGTGACACCAGAATGAAAGCCTGTTCTTTGCAACCTGGCCTGGGTTTGGGAAGTGCCTCACATCGCTCAACTCCCTAATGCAGCCTATAAATGATTATGAGGGACTTACAGATGCATGTGTGGGTACCAGCCACCCTGCTGCCTTCTAGCTACACCAAGGGACGTGAACAATGTCAGCTGAGGTCAGCTGTCTGGCTCTGGTTGGTTCCACCAGAGAAAGTGGTGGCTGATTTGGTGTCACTGCTCATAGACCAAAGTCAGATTTTCTCCTGCAAAATATGCATTGTTTGCAAAAGCCCCAGAAATCCAGGGTATTCTCACAATAACAGAGAATCATTTACAGCTACATTCCAGGAAAACGTGAGATTGATTGACCTTTTTATTATTTGTTTCTCAGTGCAATACTTTCAAATCTTTAAAACTTCCTCAGGTCTCTGAAGCAGCCACTCATCTTCACCAAAAACTCAAAGGAAGGAAAGAGGAAAGGAGAGAGGGAGAGAGGAAGGGGAGGGAGGAAAGAAGGGAGGGAGGGAGGGAGGAAGGGAGAGAGGAAGGAAGTAAGGGAGGGAGAGAGGAAGGAAGGAAGGGCGGGAGGGAGGAAGGAAGGGAGGATAAAGAAATTGCAAGACTTGCTAGGCAACCCTGAAGCAAACCTAAACTCTGCTTCTCCTTGCTCACTTTTAATTGCAGGAGTGAAGTTACGCCAGTAGTTGTATGAATTGGCAGTAGTTATTTCTGTGTTCAGGGATTATCTCCTTATTAAACTATTGAGCTTGATTTATTCACCATTGATCTCAAGGTTGAATGAGATCATATACATGTCATCCAGTCCATATACTGAAAAGGTTGATACAGGAAGCAAAACAAGACTATGCATTCTGTGCCAGAGCCTACAATTTGTTCAGATGCGGACAGACTGGACCCGGGTACGGCAGACTGACTCTCCACTGACCCAGTCCTGTCATTTCCTTTCAGACACAGTGGCGTGGGGTTTGCCCATCCCTGGCAGCTAGATGTGGCCGCATAACTGACTGAGTTGTAATAAGCTGGCATGAACACAGGTGAGCGCAGTTCTCTGTTGTCTGTACATAAAGCGCAGCCCACAGGACCTCCGCACCCCAGATCCCCATGGTCTGCGTCCCTCCACTGACTTACTGTAGATATGCATCCCTCCCTGGGAGTCCAGAGCTATTACACGGTGAGAGGAGCACGTGTCCCCACAGCACTGCTTAGGAAAGTGCTACCTACCGTTAGGAATGCTTTTGTGGATTTTACATGAGAGAATCAGAACTCGACATTTATACAGTTGAGCAAGTCTCTTTGCTGTCTGCCCGACTGTGTGTGTACAGGCCTAATAACTTCTCAAAAAGCAACTGCCATCATATGAGTCGAAAACCACCAACAGTGCACCACATGACCTGCATGGCAAGAGCAACCCCATGTAAGCAAGCACGGGTGGAGAAGTGGATCATACTGCAGCTGATTTGTGGTTGCAGGGTTGCTGCAGATGTTGTGAGGAGGGTGGTATCAAGATTATTTCTTGCTTTCATACGTTATGGATGGATGGAAGGAGTCAACTGGCTGTCGTGCATAAATACAGCATGCCCCATGAAACAGCTCATGTTTTAGCAGTTGTGAAAAGTGGATCTTGTGTGTTTTGAGGCAGAAAGTTTCCCCAAGGCCCATCTTCATAAATGCACATGTTGGTAACGTTTCCCAGAGCAGAACGAGACAGTTAGGAGTGAGCAGATGCAGGTGTGTTGGCCATAATCTATGTCCCTCCAAGCCCTCTTATTTTTCAACACTTTAGCAGAAAATTTGTTTCCATTTCTAAAGTGCCTAAGACTATTTCTTCTGGTAAAAGCAGTACTGCTATCATCATCATCATTATTATTATTATTAAAAAATAAGTAAACAAATCATCTCAAAACAAAAGATGTTAGTGGTTGGATCCCTCACAGGAGCAGGCTGCACTTCTAGTAGTAGCAACCCAGCCCACTGTGCAATCATTTCCAGAGTTCTCAAAGTACTGAGAATGATGTATTGCATACTCACAATGAAACAGTCCAAACGGTAAGGTGGGGACTCGGAGGTGCACCCCTGACCCTGTTACTTGCTTTGCATCAGAAGGTGGCTACTTCAGGACTAATTTTCCTTGTCCCTGTCATGTTTGTAAATGCCCTTCCAACTTGAGAATTCTGCTCTTCTACTTAACCCGAGCAGCACCGACCGCCACTTTGGGAAGCCTGCAGCTGTGGCAGGGTCTGGGAGGGTCTAAATACTGTCTGGTCCCGTGGGGACAGTGCATTTCCCACATCCCTGCAGTCAGGTGTGGCTGTGGGCCTGCTGACACTCACCACTTCCAGCCAATGGAGAGAGCTGATTTCTCCTCCCCTGTGCCCTCCAAGGAGTGAGCACAGAACACAGTATCCCCTTTACCCATGGAGGACACTGTCCAAGACCACTAGTGGATGCCTAGAACCTCGGTGACAGAGGACAGTGACGCCACGGGACTGCATCTGAACCAAGTGACCAAGCAATAACGGGTGGGTAGCATTCAGGGGAACACTGAACGCACGGTGAAGCATGACCAGGCAGCTGGAGCAGGATGGTGAGAGACTCCATCACACGCCCCAGAGAAACATACGGTTTGAAACTCACGAACTGTCTGCTTGCGGAACTGCCTGTTCGAAATTTCCCAACCACGATTGAGCCCTGAGCACCTGGACGGAACAGGGTCTGTGTGGAAGGGGCCGGAACCCGAGTGAACTCACCGGGTGCACTCAGCTGGTACCCATGATGCTGCGCGAGAGTAAGCAAGGAGTGTTTGTTGTGTCGGGCTGGTGAGGACCAGGGTTCCAGTGTTAAAGGAGCTGGTGTTCTGTCCCTGAGCGCAGACAGAGGACGCATTCCCAGGGAAACACTGGCTACCATCCTGAACCTGGAGTTCACGCTCTGCTCGTTACAGAGTCCACACTGGTGTGGCTGATGGCTGCTTTTCATCTTAGGCCACTGGGGCTGAGTCTCTAGTCTCAGCCCTGGTACTATCCATGTTTCATGCCAGAGCCTTCTTGTCTGAGTACAGTGGCGTAGGGTGAGGAGTTCCTGTGCACTGTAGAGTGCTCAGCAGTCTACCTGGCCTCTACCCCTTGGTGCCAGAAGTATGGTCCTCTAGCTGTGACTATAAAAATAGTCCCTAGACATTATCAAATTCCTGGGGAAAGATATCCTCCTATGGACTATCAGTCCTGAGATGTCAACTTTATTGGACTAAGAAACACCTGGCGGATTAGTAAAGCATGCTCCTGCGAGTGTCTGGGTAGATCTTTGAGATGCGGCCTTGGGGACCAGACAGGGTCCCTCACCAGTTCCTCTCCTACACAGTCGCCTTGCTCTGTTCTGGCGGCCAGCAGCTAAACAGCTTTGCTCTGCTGCTCCCTTCTGCCATGAGTTTTCTGACCTGGAGCCTGCCAAAGGTGTCCTGGAAGCTCAGGAAACCACGAGCTAAACTAAACTTTCCTTCTTTACATTGTGGGTGATGAGCATTGTGCTTCGGTGACAGGAAAGCTGACTAATAACACACACCCCCACTTCAGGAAATATTAAGGAGAACCTGAGAAGGATAATAGTTGAAGAGGTAAATGGATTTTATTCAAGAACAGTTCCAATGGGAGAAAATAAGACCTCAGAATAGAACTGGGCTCAATGGTGAATACTTCACAGACAAGAGGGAATTTATAACCAAGGACCAGGACAGGGTTCTACGGACTGGAAATGGCTAAGAAGAAGCATCAGGGGACAGGAGAATTCCGTTTAAACCAACTAGATAGAATTCCTTGCTAAAGGTAGTTCTGGGTGCTTGGACATCACTGGGATGTCCGGACAAGGAATTTGACTAGCTGTTGGGAGCGATTACATCCTGAGCTGAGAGAGTCTGGCTAGTCCAGCTTGATGAGTCCTTACTACGCAAGGAATTCAAGGCCTGCAAGGGCAGCCCCTGAGGCCCAAAGTCAAAGCCTAGCTGAGTAGGGAACACACAGAAGCCTGGCAAGAGTCTGATCAAGGAGACGTCACTGTAGTCATTGTTCTAAGTGACTAGTACCAGGCTAACCAAACGCATGACTTCTACTTCTTGACTGCCTTGCGGAACACAAGATCCACACCATCTTAAAGACCGACAGGAACTGAGAAATTGCCCACGCCAGACTGACTGCTATCCATCCCCAAATCCTCACATGCCATCGGACTTGTGGCCTCTAAAGCTCAGGAGTGCCAGGAATCTGACCCGTTTATCTGTAGATGGCAGGACTGTCAACAAGCGGTCAAATCACAAGGGAACATTAATGAGAAAGGAGGGGAGAGAGAGATCTCATAAATACCACAGATGGCATCAGCTCAGGAAATTACTTATGTTACCATTTACTAACTGCTCATAAACCATTTTTTAATTTCAAAGGCATCGGTGTTGCTGTTTTTAATAAATAATCACGAGATTATAATCATCATGCAATTTCATAGCAAAGTCATTTATCTGGGTGACACACAATTTGAATGTTAAAGAGATACTTCATTTCCTACAATATATTGATGTACTTAGTATTTTATATAGAAAGCAAAATTTAATTTTGCTTAAATTTGTTCATTTTTGACTGCATGCCCACACTATACTTTGCCATATTCCTTTATAGTCTCATGTTCTCTTTATATTTTAGAGTCAAATGATGGGACTTTTATTTCATCCACCCCAGACACTCCTCTTCCCACACACTGTCAAACATGTGCAATTGAGGAAAGATACTTAATTATTTCAAGTTCTAAAACAAAATATGCTTTTCCATGCATTCTTTTCTTGATATCTTTAACCCATCTGTATTTCAAGAGGAATGTCAAAATAGTAACTAAATTTCTATTTGCATAGACTGTATGAGTGTATTCTCTCTCTCTCCCTCTCTGTCGCTCCCTGTCTCTCACTTTCTTCCCCCACACAGTCTGTGGTTTGCATCCAAATGAGGGTATTTTATGAGAGATCTTTATTACATACATGCCAAAGGCACAACTTTGGTTCCCAGGAGGTTTTGATATACCACAAAATATTAGGGCCACATGGCTGTGGGAATTGATAGTGTTTGGTTTTGTTTTTTAGATGACGTCTCACTATGTAGTTTAGGCTGGCCTTGAACTCAACATCTAGTCCAGGTTGGCCTTGTACTGGCAGTGATCCTCCTGCCTCAGCCTCACAAGTCTCACAAGTGCTAGGATTACAAGCATGTACAACCACACCTGGCTGATGGTGAAAGAACATCTGACACGAAAATGGTTTACTCAGTTTCTCCAATGACCTAAGGACATGTTTGGGACAGAAGCAGCCACAACTTGCCTGGGAAAGGTCACAGCATATGGACTGCTATCACTGTGGAGAATCCATCCAAAGCATTAGTATTAGAAGCCTTGAAGTCAGATCTATGAACCAGAGTCCATCCAGTAGATGGCTTGCACTGTATTCAGATTTCCTTAAGAACTTCCTTCACTAAAAGTAGTTAAAGTTTGCAAATGACCCAGAACTTATACTGACCCACAAAGTCTCAGAGTCCACAGGTTACGTGTGTTGAAGTGCACAGTATCAAGGAAGAAATACTGAAAAATCAACTGGCTAATCTTGAAAACAAATTAAAATTTTTTAAATGAACCACTGCCAAGTAAGAAGGTGACCAAGTTGAGATGTTGCCTTTGGAGGAAAAATGAAGAGACGAGGCGGGTGGATCATGAGCAGCAAGACACTCCGTAGAATGAACCTCACCTGCCCCTCCACAGTCCAAGAAGTTGGAGACGTCTGACCCTGAGGCTGCAGTTTGTGATTAAAATTCTCACCATTTGGAATGGCCACCGTTCGTTCTCCCCCAAATAGAGTGTATTTACCAGATATGATAGACCAGGGCAGCATTCTTCAAATTTATTAGTGGTTGCTTAGAATTCATGCAAATAAACTTAAAGAACACAACTTAGCTCAGAGTCAACCAAGAAGTTCACTTTATCTTCAGTGAAAAAAAGATGAGTTAGACTTTCCGAGGAAATACAGCAAAACTCAAATGATGAGATGCAGTTTTTCGTGCCGATCGGTTTTAGAGTCACCCATAGCAGACCCCTAAGGAGGCTTCTTTCTCATCAGCTTTGTTCATCTGCAATTCACCTCACGTTGAATGTACAGAGTTCAGCAGTTGGGGTTATATCCCAACAACTAGGCCACCGTCACTGTGTCTAATCTAGAACAGGGTCAGCACCCTAAAGGAACCCCAGACTCATTGTCAGTACCCCCCCACACACCCTGGCTCCAGCCTGGCACCTGCTATTCTTTCTTCCTCTGTGGGTCAGCCTGGTCGGGCCAGTTCATATCAGTGTAATCACAGGCTGTGCCAATTCTGTGACTGGCTTCCTTCACGTAGCATAGTCTCTCCAATTTGCATGCTTGCTGCAAGTATGTGTCAGCACTTAATTCATTTTAATAGTCAAATACCATTCTGTTCAACCAAGGGTATGCCATACTTGCTTATCCATTCATCAGCCATGTGAAAATTTTGAATTTTTCTACATGGTATTTTGTGCTATGTCAAAACTCTGTATTTTAACTTTTTGAAGAATTGCTAGAATATTTTCCTGCTTCCCTACTTTGCATCTTTCCTTTCCATCATCAGTGTCTGAGGATCCATGGATCTCCTCATCTGCTCCAAGATTATCTTCCATTCCTTTCTAACGACTCATCTGATTGTGGTCTCCATGTGAATTTCTGATGACTAGTAATGTCGAGCACCATATTTTGAATGTTGTTTAGCCATCTGGATATCTTTCTGATGACAGGTCCATCCAGATCCTTTGCATGTTTTTAAGCTGGTTACCTTCTAGGTTGAGTTTTATGGACAGACAGCCTAGATAAAAGTCCTCACCAAATACATGATCTGTATGTATTTTCTCCTATTCTGTAGAACTTACCATCTTCATAGGGGCTTCTTCTGAGGCACACAGTTTTTTAATTTAGATAAGATATGAATTATCTGTGTTTTTAAAATTCTGTTCCTTGTGCCTTTGGTTTACTTTGCTTTTGGTGTTTTATTGAAGAAGACATTGTTTACTCTCAGATGATGAGGTTTTGTGCCTATGTTTTAGTACTTCTAGGATTTTTATATTTCCACTCGTTGCATTCAACATCATCTCCTACATTTATTTTTGTATACTATAGGAGATGTGAGTCTATGTTAATTCTTTTCTACAGTTTTCTGGGTACTATTTGTTAAAAAGACTATTTCTCCATATTAAATGCTCGTTGTATTTTTGGCCATAAATGTAAGGGATTATTGCAGAAATTCCAGTTATATTCTTTAATCTGTAAACCATCTTTATGCCAATATACATTTTTACAACTAAACTTTATAGTGAGTTTTTAGGTGAAAAATTGTGAGTCTTGTGTCTTCGTTCTTTTTAAGATTTACTTTCTTTTCCTTTCAGTTTTTGACAATTTTAGATTCCCTGAATTTTCTTAAGAAGCTTTGAATTAGCTTCTGTGCTGTCTTGATTCCTTTTCTTGTTGCTGGGACAAAACACCCAAAAGACACAAGTTAAGGGAGGGAGGTTTATTTGGCTCACAGTTTATAGAGACTTCAGCTTGTAATCGGCTGCCTCTAAGGCAGGGCAGCAGGCAGAGCAGTGTCACAGAGAAATGGTTCACGGCAAGCCACAAGCCTCCTTGGGTCCCTCACATCTTATCCTGAGGGCCGGTAGCACTCACACCTTTGATCCTAGTGTCCTTGATTCCAGCGTCACACACCCTAGTTCCAGCCACCTCTGAAAACTCCCCACCTGTGACCGTATGAGGCTTTGGGGGGACACCTGGACACAGCTAGAACATGTACACAAGTCATGTGGAATTTCAATGAAGGGGAATTGAATCAATAGGAAATTGGTTGAATACCATATTCTTAACAAAATTGTCTTTTTAAATAATTCGGTTTTCACTTGACAAATAATAATTGTATAGTCTTATGGAATACAATATAAATACATGTATGCATTGTGGGATGGTTAAATCAAGCAAATTATATATCTATTACAGCTCATATTTAAGTTTTTGTAAATTTTAATGAGAATATTTGAAGTTTATACTCTCAGTAATTTTGAAATACACAAAATCTTATTATAACCAGCGTGACCATGATGAGCAGCGGATCTCAGTAACTTATCGCTCCTGTGAGATAGAGTGATACCTAGTGGCCGGCGCCACTCCATCCCCTTCCTGTGTCAGCCTCTGGTTACGATGGTCTATTTTCAGCATATTTTTTGCATACAGGTTTTCAGATTTCACGTGTGAGTGTGATCATATGAAATGTGTTTTTTTGTTATTTCGGTTAGCATGTCTTCTAGATTTACCCACTATACTCTTTCATTGTGAGGCGATACCACATTTTCTTTATCCATTCATCCTCTGATAGACATTTAAATTGCTTCTACACCTCAGCTGTTGTGAACAGGGCTGTGCTACACCTGGGAGTACATGTATCTGTTCAACATATTGATTTCAACTCCTTTGGGCACACACCCAGAACTGTAATACCCAGAGTTTCACGTGCTGCTAGGTGAGGTACTGGGGAGGTGACTGGCTCATAGGTGTGTGATACTGGTTTCTGGTTGTATGATACTGGATTAGTCCACTGATGGGCTTATAGCTAGGTGGACTGTTGGGAGGTGAATCCTGTTGGGAAGAAGTGGGTCCCTGGGAGTGTGGCCTGGAAGGGTCTATCTCCATCTTCCTCCTTGGTTAAGCTCTGCTTCCTGTTATCAGGCCACCCTGTCTTGGAGCAGACTGACTATGGACTGAAACCTCTGTAAATTGCAAGCCAAATAAACCTTTCTTCCTTTAAATTGTGAGTGTCGAGTATTGTGTCCCAGTAAAGAGAAAATAACTAAGACTCCACCTTAATATCCACCAACAGATGCATGAATAAAGAGAATGCGCTACGCATAAACTGTGGAATATTATTCAGTATGAAAAAGAAAGCAATCCTGTCATGTGTCCCAACATGGATGAACCTGTAGGACGTTATTCTGCACGGAATGAGCCATGCATGGACACAAACTGCACGATAGCACATGTCTAAGGAATCTGAAGCAGGCGTGGTCATGGCAGCAGAAAGCAAATCAGGGGTCACAGTGTGGGGCCGGAAGTGGAAACCGGGAAACATTAATCGAAGGCTACCATAGTTTCTGTTATGCTAGATAAATTAATCCTCCAGAGCTGCCACATGGCATAGTGCTTACAGTTAACAGCAGTGAGGAGTAGGCCTAAACATCTGCAGGGAAGGTAAACATTAGGTCATGTATTCGCATCATTTCGTAATACTGATGATAATAAATAACAAGCAGGAGGAAACTTCTAAACATGATGGATAGATTTATGACATCAACTGTAGCAACGGCTTTCTCAGCTTCTATATATTAAATGTGTACAGTCTTTCATATGTTAATCATACCTATGTAAGATGGTTTATGAAGTTTCCTGTTCATAGAAATTCCTAGACACCATCTCGAAAATTATGTGATCATTACGTGCGAATCTATTTTGAGTTTTTTTCTTTTCATTAAGCATTTTCAATGTATTCATGCTGTCGCTTTAGTATTTCTTCTTCTGCTGAATCATGTCACACACACGAATCACGTCACACGCAGCATCGTCACTCTTCACACAACAAATCTTTTTTCTCTACTGCTTTTAAATTTTTTTATATTTTCTGTTTAGCAGTCTTGCTGTGATGTGTAGGATTTTTTTTTTCTAAAAACAAACATTCTTCATGGCATTTCCCTGGCTCATGGATATTCAGGTTGATGTTTTTCAACATATTTTACCGTTTGAGGCCGTTATTCTTCAAACATATTCATCTGTTCCCTTCTCTAGCTCCTTCATTTTGGAGACTCACTTTGAACCTGTGTCTGTCTGCTTATTATCATCTCATAGATCAGTCTGGCTCTAGCGAGCCCCGCTCTCTCTCTCTCTCTCTCTCTGTGTGTGTGTCTCCTTGTCTCTCTCTCTCTCTCTCTCTCTCTCTCTCTCTCTCTCTGTGTCTCCCTGTCTCTCTCTCTGTGTCTCTCTCTCTCTGTCTCTCTCTCTCTCTCTCTGTGTCTCTCTGTCTCTCTCTCTCTCTCTCTCTCTCCCTCTCTCCCTCTCTGTCTCCCCTGCCATCCTTCCCTCCCTCCTGCCCCACCCTGTTTCTCCCTGCCTTACTCTCTGTCTTCTTTAGGCTGTTCAGCTTCTTTAGACTGTTCAGCTTCTATTGACATCTTTTTAAGTTCATCAGTCCTTTCTTCTCCTATCTCTAACACTATGTTCAGCTAATTCATCAAATTTGCCACATTTCAGATAATGTAATTCTGAATTCTTTAATTTTCATTTAATTCTTTATCTAGCTTTCCTTCATTGCAGAGATTTTCCATCAGTTTGCTCATTACGATCATCTTTCCTTTAAAGTCCTTAAATATATTTATGATGCTGCTCCAAAGTCTTTCTCTGATAAAATTCTAACATTTATTTACCTTGGAGTCTGTTTCTGGTGAATAGTTTCCCTTTAGTTTCCTCTGAATGTCTAATGAAGCTTTGTATGTTGAACATTTTGAATGACATAAAGTACGAGGTTGTCCTCCTTCTAAGAATACCATATTTTTTAATGGGAAGAGCCAGATTGCTGGTGGATCCTGTGAGGTTATCTTCTTTTATTAAGATCTACCTTAATAGATCACTTTTCAACTGAATCATAAGAGGCTGGCATTACTACAGGATGTGATCTTTAGCCCATTTTCCATTTAGAAAATAAGTGTAGTTTGCAGCCAGCATTGATGTAATTTTCAGCAACCGAAAATCACTGTATGTTGTAAATGGAAGTACCACCACCAAACCAGAATGATGTCTTTTGCCTTCAAAGACCACCACTAGCCTCAAGGAATGTGAAAATAATATTGAGACTAAGCTATGTCATGAGGTGGGGAGGTTAGGAGTGTAAAGCACTAGTTCCTGTTTGACCCAAGAATACTCAGGAGCAGGGTTTGCAACTAGGCTAACGGGCAGGTCATTCCTTGGGATTCCAGGTGGATGTCTGGGGCTCTCTGCAAGGGTCCTCCAGTGTTGTTACAGCAGAGCTCCAACAACTCCGAGTCCTGCGCCTCCTCTTGCAGCCTGCTCAGCTCTCAGTCCTTCTCAGGCTTCTGAGCAGCCACCAGGAGCCCGCAGTGTGCACACAGCCCAGGCCCGTGCAAAGCTTCCAAGACCCATGGTCACCTCCAGGCTCCTTCCCTGCAGGCTCCCTCTTCTTCCAGGCCTTGCTCCCCACTGCCAGCCACATCGTCAGGCTCTGACGCCCCTCTCTGGACTGTCACCACCAACGCACCACAGTGCTTGGGCTCCACCTCCTGATGCCATGGTGAGCAGGATGCCATCCTGCTGTTGTGCTCAGATTGGCCCCACGATCCCCATCTTGTGCTCTCTCTTGTCCAGCGCCTGAAGCAGTCACTCCTGTCATCTGTCCGGGTTCACAGTTGGTTGTCATTGGAAGGAGAGACCGAGGATGAGCCACAGCCTGAACCTGAGTTCCCATCGTGTTTGCCTGGATCCTTGCAGCATCTTCTGCCTGGTCGTCCTGCCTGCTCCCTGGCCCAGCCCGCCATCAGGCTCCCACCCAAGACCGTGTGTCAGAGCAATCCTGGCAGAAGAGCTCCATGATACTCCACTATTCAAAACCTCCCTGGCTTTCCCCAGAAAATGCTTTCAGAGACCTCCCGGCCTGTACATGGTCCTCACCACTGAGCCACTGACTCCGTCTTTCCTCTTCCAGCTTCCCTGAACTCTTATCATTCACATCTCCCAAACTTACCAGCCCCGCGTCTCTTTTTTGCCCACACAACTTCTCCAGAAACTGCTTCCACATTATCCAGAAGACTCTCCGCTCTTGCTGCACATCTTTATCTGTGTCTTCCCTCCTCAACCTAGCTAGCAAGTCCTCCCAAAACTGAAACTCTCATTCAAGCGCCAAGATTTCTCCTACCTACTTCTGCATTTAGTTTCCTCCATGAATCCAATCCTAGAATGGACCATGGTCTCTTTGGCATGTGTAACTTAATGTTTGTTTCAGAAGTTTAGCTCTAAGCTTCGTGAAGCGTGCACAGTTTGTGTTTTGTTCAGTTTGTAACTCTTTGACCAAGAAGAGTCCTCCCCAGAACACATCTTAGTGCTTATTGGAAGAACAGAAGCTAAATCAAAGGAATCTATTTTTACCAGAATAATAATATTTTAAGCATTTTACATGCTCATAGATTTGTTCATTTCATCTTTGAAGTCTTCAGTAACACTTACAATGTGTTTTTAACACATAAAATGACACTTCAAGTACATCCTTAAAACATTATGATACCTAAAATAAATTACAGAAGACCACTTCTCTAGATATTCCTTCAAATAATTAAATACTGAGAATCTTGTAAAAGTTGCACTTTGTGTTTCCTCATTCCAAGCAGATTACACAGACACCACCTGATTTTATTTAACAATTCTGGAAATTGAGATAAAATATCTTACTGCATTTTACTGTGATAGCGTGACATCCTAAAATTCTCTGGAGCTTTGTAAGGTTTAGACTGTTCTACTAAATTACCTCCAATTGCTCTTTTTATACTTTTTCTTTTCCAAGTTATTAAAACTGTCTACTTTAGATCCATTTAAGCAAAATAACCATGATTATAGAAATCTTTCTAAGATGTTGCCTGCTTCCCCTGATTTGAAGTGGGGTAGGAACTCATCCTTCGTCTTGATGACTCGGCAACTCCAGCTGCCTCCACTCGCTGGTAGGAACTCGAGGCCTGATGGCTCTGAGCTGTGTCCCCATCTGTGGCTCCGCTGGCTTAGGTGTGGTCCTGGGAGGGCCAGAGGGAGACCGAGAGGGATGTGCTGGCTGTCTTCCTTCCCTGCCCCAGTGGCAGCGGCTTGTGGTGATCTCAGCTTCCCTGGGGAGGCCTGGTCAGCTCAGTTACACCGCCTGCCCGCACACTCCTGGCCTGGGTGCAGCCGCCTCCTGCTGCCCATCAGCAGCTACTCAAGCTCGATCTTTCAGTGATGGTGTCCCCGCGCTGTACTGGAGGGGCGAGGCAGAGGAGGTGAGGGGCGGAGGGAGACAGAGAGTAGGAGGGTAGGTAAGGGGTAGCTACACACATGCATATGATAGATAGATAGAAGACAAATGGACAGATAGACCGATAGACACAGAGTGATTGTTGAGAAAGGCTTGTAAATGTGCCATGGTTTCCTGCCCTGAGCAACACTTCCCTTGGTCCAAATCACACGCAAGATGCTGCCGCAACTCCACCTTGCTCTGAGATGACTGACACGTTGCCCACACCTCCGATTGCTACCATGTGCCCCTCCTGGGAAATCCCTAGAAACCCTGCTAAGCTGGAGGGGCAAGTCATCAGTGTGGTGATTTGTGGATCTGGAAACCCTTCACCATCTCCACGACTTGAATTTTAGCTTTCCTAATTAAATGAGACACAAGAGGGAATGAAGTCAAATTTAATAGACAAATTCAGTCTTTTTCTGTGTGTGCCTTTGCTTGAATCTGCATTTCTGGCCTGTCTCCTCTTCTCCACTCTCCCTTCCAAATAGAGGTGCAGTGAATTATTTGATGGTAAACTGAAGAGAATACACAGGGTCTTTCCCGTTTATTCATTGTTTTCCGCTCTGTTGGAAATCTGTCCAAAATGAACCTTGGTTCCCCCATCCTCTGTATCATAAGTGTCCAAGGTCAGGGGAAGGCTGAAGATTTTAGCTCAACCAATAACTGGGTTTAATTCAGGGCTGCCAAACAGGAAGCCTGCTTTTGCCTGAGATGGAAGCCATTCTGTGCAAATGGCCTTATTCCTGATGAAGGCAGCTATTTTGTTCTCCATCTCTTTGACTTCTCCTTCACCTCTTAATCAACTCCAAATGTGGAGACCGGGAAGACATTCATTAACTCTTCTGAAACCCTAGCAACAGTGAGCAGAACAATTATTTCATTCTGTACTCTCACGGCGCATTCTTACTGCTGCTAACGTCATGTAAAAGAGACATAAGTGTTGTGGTCATTCCCAAGGGGGAAGAAAATGGCTTCTTTTGGCCTGTGCCTTTGAAGCATCTCTAACATTAAGTAAAGAAAGAAGCCCACCCTTAAAAGGGTCCGCACCTTCTCCCAGGGTCTGTGACACTCACGGGTGATGAGCCGTGCCAAATCTTCCCACCCTTGCGCAGCCAAGGTAGAGGTGGGGCTCTGCCCTACATCCACACTCAGAGCCTAGAGTGGCTGGCTTCTCTTTTAGTTACTTTTCTCGTGGCTGAGACAAAATACCCACTACCTACAAGTAAGAGGAGGAAAGGAGTATTTAGCTCACTGTTTGTAGAGGTTTCAGTCCGTAATCGGCTGGCTCCAAGGCAGGGTGGCCTGGAAGAGGAGCATCACAGAGGAGAAACAGTCCATGGCAGGCAGAAGGTAGCAAAGCAAACAAGGGATTGATAGTCCTCTTTCTGTTCCTTCCATCTTATCCAGGCTGCCTGCCTTTAGGGTGGGCAGCACTTCCACCCTTAATTCTAGAGTCCTTAATCCTAGCACCACATCCTTGATCTCAGCAGAACCATGCCAAAGCGATCAGTGGACTAATTTAGCAATCACACACACTAAACTCAGCCACCTCTGAAAAACACCAGCTATGACTGCACGAGGCTTTGGGGGGACAGCTAGACACAAACCATAGTAGCATCAAAGACTCAAAGTGTGCAAAAACATTTAGAAAAATGTCAACTTTTCTTCCAAATGGTTTTACTTTCTTTGTTTTAAGAAACAGCTGACCAAGGCACTGTGCCAAATGCCTGGGTCTGTCCTGTGTTGCTAAAAGCCCCTGAGAGGAAGAAGCAGGCTACATACAGACAGATCAGCGACCAGACCATGGTGTCCGGGTGTCTCTGAATATTCTGCTACCAGGTCAGTTATCTCGCCTGGTGACAACACACTTGAAGGAAAAAGTATAACACGCAGCATGTAGCGATTTAAGGGACAAGTGCTGAGTGAGATCAATACATGCAAACTCTCACCTTGTCACATATAGAATCACCTGCTGGTGTCCAGCAACTGTCCCCGTAGGATGACATCCGGATCCTGCCTTCTTAGATGAGACAGGAAATTTATATGCAAATGCAAAGATAGACCTAATACTAATACAATTATGCTGGAAGTTCTAAAAATGAGAGTGAAGCTAAGAGGAAAATTGGCTAACTGAAAGAATGGCGCCCAAAACTGAAAGAGTGATACTTGCTCACCAATGCCGAGAATCTGTACACGTGAGCTGCTACAAGCTGCTGTGGCACACCAAGTGGCCTCGTAGGCGGGATTAGATCAAGATTCTGGGATGGGGATTAGCTTGGGTTAGCTGAGGATGTGCTGAAGGAAACCACACACGTCCTTGCAGGAGACAGAGAAAAAACTGAAGAGGAGGAGGAGAAATGGAGGCGAGAGAGTGAGAGGGCCACAGGCCCAGGGGGGATGCTGCTTCCAGGCTGCTGAGGCAGCCTTGCCCCACAGTCACTGGATTTGGGCTCCAGGAGACAGATTTCAGACTACTGGCCTGCAGAGCACTGAGAAAATAAATTTTGGGTTCTTTCAAGTCACCTCGTTTATGGCAGTTCATTGCAGCCGAAACAAAAAGCTGGTAGAAGCCAAGGATTCCTACTTGCTTCTCAGGGCAAAAGTCCCCCTGCATTCTTGGTGGACTTCTGGGGCGCCACCAGGGCCTGTCACTGCCCTGACAGCCACACATCCAACCCATGGAGACTGTGTTGTTGAAACATCCGGATTTGACCCATCTAATACATGTGCTGAAAATAAACAGAATGTTGACAGACTTTGAAATGCACTGAATTGAAAAAAGAGAAGGTTTAAACATGTCTACCTGATTTTTTAGAAAACTACTCCATTATTTCAAAAGCCCAGTACATAATGGATCACAATTGCATGTATGTGTATTTTTGAGTATGATGTATATATGCATATATGTGATTTTTTTCATCTAGAACAGTAAGAAAACTGTAAGGTACTATAATTTATTTTTGCTGGAAATTCCTAATTAACTGCTCTAATTTAATTTACCTCTCAAACACTGTTGCTTGAACTCACAGCCTTCTGTGCACATATTGCAAAAAGTACAGATGAAAAGTTTTATTTACCATACAATTACTTGTTATCATTGTCTTCATCTGTTTAGCTGCTGCGCAGAATGCTGTGGGCTGTATGGCTTGTGAACAACAAAGTTATTTCTCACAGTTCTGCGAGCCGGAAGCGCAAGTTCAAGGCGCTGGCAGATTCAGGGCCCCTTTTGTACCTACAAGTGCAGGGAAGAGCTCTGGTCTCCACCCATTCTGGGGGCTCATCTCCTCCCGAAGCCCCTCTTACACCATCACACCGCAGGTCGGGACTTCAGCGTGATATTTTGGGGAAAGAGATAGAAACATTCAGTCTACTGCAAACATATTGTGATATTCTTTTATTTTGGTACCTTCCAAGGTATTTCTTACAGGATCAATCAAATACCCTATGAGATTTCTTTTCAAGGATTATACAAGTCACTGCTTCTTTTTCAAGGATTATACAAGTCACTGCTTCATTTAGTTTTGATTAAACTTGTAAAACTGAAATAAATAACAAAGCATCAAAATGTACAGAGCAAAGCCATTAGAAAAATATTAAGATAAATAAGACAGCTACAATGCACAGAACCTAAATCAATTAGAAATAGCAATTTTTGGTAATATAATTGTGTACTTGGAAAAAGAAACAACAGATCAACTGAAAGCTATTAGAATCAATGAGAACCTTCAGCGAGGTAAATCCATGTAAAATCAATTACCAAAAAAAAAAAAAAATCAACGTTTTTCATTTGCCCATTACAAGCAGTTAGAAAATAAAATTTTTAAAAATATTTAGTTCACGATTCAACCACAATATACATTGTTTGAAATTAAGTTTGGCAATATTTCTACAAAGCTTTACCTAGGCACTGTGGCAAGTGAGAACTTAATTTGCTGGAAAACATTTGCAGTCAGACAAGTTTTAAACTCAAATCTGCACTAATAATTGCAGAACAGAAAACAGCCCAAGCGGTTCCCTCGGCGGGCAGCAGGACCTTCCCAAATCAGACATTAGTCGCTGGCCGATGTGCTAAATCTTCTCATACGGAGCGTGTGCTTTTATAAATACAAGGATTTCTAACCTATACAAGGGAAACACCTGCTTTCTCCTTGACCGTTTGTTTCGGCGGCCTTTTCCTGTGGTGTGTATGCAGGACATGAGCGCATCCTGCCCGCACCCCCGACTGTCCTCTCAGCGGTGACACCATCCTGGTGGCAAGTGTCTGAGGTCCAAGAAAGGCTCTTCCTTCTCTTTTAACCACATGCATCTTGGCACCCTGCTCCCCATAAATGCCACGCCTGTGCTTTATGAGACTTTAAAAAGGTTCCAGGAAGTACTGGGACAGAACACAGCCTACCGAGTGAGAGTCGGACGGGCCCTGCGCCCTGTGCCGAGGCCGAGGGGACACACAGAAGCGGCTTGTGGTGTGTGCACACCGCGGGCTGTGCGTGCGGGACAGCGGCCCTCTGCCAGCAGGCCGGGGCTCAGAGCTCGGCACTCGGGGCTGAGGAGAAAGGTCATCCCGGGCTTTCCTGAAGAAGCCACGAGTCAGATGTCAGCATCTTTGGGCTGAAAGAAGAGTTTGTGTCCAACGTCAGGAGGGTTCCTCAGATGGATTTTTCTACTTGAGACTTTGTTCCCTTTCCCCACAAATGACAATATTGAGGCCCGAGTGCTCAGAGAGGGGAGGACAGGAGCTGAGCCAGACTCCATGAGGGCATCGCACGTCGCTCAGCGTGGATTCCCTCCTTCTGCCAGCTTGAGACTTCTGTCCTGCGTTTCATGTCAAAGGAAGCACGCTGCCTTCTGGGTCCCCCGCACACCCACCCCGGCCCACTGCTCTGATCAGCTGATGGGACCACAATTCTTGCCGCTGTAGGGAAACCATCCTAGTGAGCTCTGGTGTGACTTGGTTAGCTGTGGACAACCACATCCCTTGCGACCTGTGGCCTCTCTGGTCCAGAATCTTCTATCTCCTTCTGAAAACCCACAGCTCAGGCTGCAGTAAGTCACTTGTAGACTAAATGGGGAAATCTGAGGGACCTAATATGCCAATCCCACTTCACTCATGTTAAACAGAGCTGTGCTGCTACAGGGGGACATATCAGTTCTGTCAAACAAACATTCAAATTTAATGAGACTCGGCTTCATACTTCTAGTACTGAAGGAAAGTAACCAGGTTAACCTGAACTCACCAGTAATTTCAGAGCTTTCTCTATTCTCTGTACACTGAAATTCAAGTCTCTTTACTTACCTTTTATTTTCTTGTGATAGAGAGGTGAAACCGGATACCACTCTCCCTTGTTTTCCAAGGACAACATTTACTGATTGATTTCCTGTGGTGCCCAACAGCTGGGGAAGTAGAAGGTGGCCCAGAGTTGCTCAAAGAAATGTTGAGTTACTTTTGGTAACAAAAACTTTCCAAACATATCTGACACATGGAAAAAACAGGTGGCATGTGATGGCTCAGTCTGTATTTACTTCATATATGAAGAAAAGCATCACTCATGTGAGGCAAGCTATTGACAGTGTCAGGACGGGGGCACTTACGTGGCTTCACCTGATCAAGGAAGCAGTGGTGTGACCCATTACACCACAGTCCCGTTGTGCGGGTGGCAGCAATGCGGCCTGGCGATGTCATATGGCCTCCCCAACAGCCCAGAGAGCAGTAGGATCAGGATGGAATGCAGCATTTCCAGCTCCTAAAGCCCCACCTTTTCCACAATGCTCTCAAAAGGATGAGATTCTGCTGCTTCCCAAGAAAACATTTTGCTGTTCCCTTCTACGTTTGCAAATAAATGCTTCCCAGGTGTGCGTGACCCTTGAAGCCCGCTGCTCAGCACTAGAGAAGGTCCCCTTTTGCACTGGATCAAATCAACACACATTCATATTCATCGCGCATTTATTAGGCACCTGTGTGCACCCCGAGTTGAAATAGATGTTGGGATAGAGTTCTTGCTGATGAAGAACTCATGATCTCGGTGGGGCTGGGGAAGGAAGAAAGAAGGTCACAAAATTGTGCCAGAGAGAGTCAAGTCTTGGAAAGAAACAGAAAAATAATGCAGGGTCAGAAGGGTGATGGGGGTGGCCTGGCCTGTGTGAGACGAACACCAGCAAATGTGACAGGATTGGTGTCAGCCAGCATGGACAAAGCCACAGCGTGAAAACCAACAACAAAGTCATGGTGAGGGACAATCGGAAGGGAGAAGCGGGAGGTTGGGAGGTAGAATGGGGAAGGAAGGGCTGTCTTGGCTGAGCGGGGTGTGGGAGTCTCATGGAGTCTGAGACCTACAAGTGGGGGCGAAGTGTTGACAGGGGAGACAGATTCCAGGGGAGACAGGTTCCTCCAGAACCAGCACCGGGCTGAGCAAAGGAAGAGCTTGGCTCATTCGGAGACCCAAGAGCAACCTGGGAGTGAGTGGTGAGGGGCAGCAAGGACGGGTGGAGGCCAAAGAGTCCAGAATTAGCCTGCACTGCCATGCTGGGCAGCAGGGGGATTCGCAGGACTACCCTAAAGCTGAGGGGAACAGCACACTCTCCATCACGTTAGAGAAGGTGGATTCACCACGTGTGGCGCCTGCAGAGCACCATGGCCAGGGGAACATGAGAGGAAAGGACATATGTCACCAGTGTGTGTGGTACAATTGAAAAAAGTACAGTGAATATTTAACACACTGCCATGAGTAGCCCACAGAATCTTCCCCCTGGTCTGAACACACTTATCCCACCACTTTTGTCACTTTCTGAGACAGCTCTGGAAGCCCTTTTTCCAGAATGTCTTTCCCAGGTGTGACCAAATATGTGGTTAATGCTAAACAGAAGGGCAGGCTGATAAAAACAGGATGTCGTGTCCCAATCCACCCTGTTCACCAGATCTGGCACTATACGACTTCCGGTTCTTCCCCAAAGGCAAAATGATCATCAAAGGTCAAAGTTCTGAATGGATTCAGGACATCAAGGCAGCTGGGACAGCACACTGAAGACAAGAAAGAGGACTCCAGAGCTGCTGCAGAACGTGGCAGGAATGACGGGAAGCGAGTGTCTGAAGAGAAGGCGATAATCTGAGGGAGATTAACGGCAATGCATCTTTTACTGTAACTTTTTAAAAATTTAAACATTCACCTTATATTTTGATGGCCCTTGGTAGGTGGAAATAGAATCAGCCGAACCAAGTAGGAGCGTGGATAGAGAATGTGACTCAGTCATTGCTGAGGCTGGCGGGACCATGTGTGAAGACAGCAAGGACTTCCCAGCGAGGACCTGCTGGGGACTGAGGAGGGAGCCATGCCTGTCACCACTCCTAGCGTGGTGGGGCAGTTGGGCTCTGACAGAGCAAGTCCTCGTCATGTGGGGTTGGCTGAGGGACCTGCGAAGCCCTTTGCAGCCCCACCTCCCCCCTGCCGAGGTCTGACAGCTCCTCTAGAGCGTCCGTGAGAGTTGTCACCCTGGTGCAGGCTGTTCCGTCTCCTGTCACACTTCACGACTCAAGACTTGAACTCGGCAGGCCCACGGGTCACCCAGAGATGGATGCTGCTGCACGTGAATTCTCCCCAGAACCACAAGCTAGCCCGTGCCCTGCCCTTCATTTATCTGGACCACTCAGTGACTGTCCCTGCCTCATGTGCTCTCCCCCAGGCCATCTCTAGTCACTCGTCCCAGCCATGGCTTTCTGGAAGGGCATGTTGAGTATTTTCCAAACGAGGCATCCAGAACTACCATCATTCCACTCACGGGGCCAGAGACACAGCACAGAAAGGCTCTGCCCAGGGAGCCTCTTCCAGCCCCACCAGGGGTCGTTGCCCTCATCACCCGCAGAGCAGTCAGTAAGCCTCTCCACACTGCAGCTACCGGGCTCCTCACTGCTCGGGAGTCCTTGGAGTTGGACCCCAAACCACCCTCGCACTTCCACATGCTCCTGGTGTGGCCGATGGGGTCACAGCCTCCCCCAGTGCCACAGAACAATGGACACTCGGCTTCAGCGTGGGGCACAGTGTCCACCCTGGTGAAGAAGGGCCCAGGCATCTGTCCCCAGTGTCCCGGACCATTGAATTGGAAAGTCAGGGCTCTCCTCTGCAGTGAATGGCAAATCACTATAACAAAAGACAAATGAGGAATTTGGACGGGTTCACTGGGGAAAGGTGGAGGTTGAGCTGAGGACAATGCGAGGCACTTTCATAAACACCACAAAGAAGTCATCGTCTCAGACACAGTGTGTGTAAGATGAGAATAAAATTGTGATATCCTTTCAGTAGACAGCAAATCGTTCTTTCAGTACTGCAGCACTTTTGTTTTTGCCTAAAAGAAAATGTCCAACTCAGGCAGGGAGGAGGCTAATTTCACATGAACAGGATTCTCACTAATGGGAGTGCTAGGAAGGGAAGATGGCTTTGTGTACACATCAGGTAAGCGCGGTGTGGTGAAGAGTGGAGTTGTCACACACCGGGTGTCCTGCAAGTATCACAAAGTCTGTAACATCCTACCAGAGGTCCGGCCTCTCCTCCCAGGCCAACCCAATCATCCCCACCAAGTCCCCACACCAGGCTCCACTTTCTCCTGCATCTACTCCGCATTTCTTTGCAGCTGTCTGACTGGCTTCTCCCTCTCCTGTTGTTTTAGTTACTTTTCTCTCGTTGTTGGGACAGAAAACTTGACACCCAAAGTTAGGGGAAGAAAGGTTTATTAGCTCACAGTCTGCAGAGGTTTCAGTCTATAGTCCGCTGGGTCCCAGGCGGGGCGGCGTGCAGACTGGCAGCCGGCCGGCCGCAAAGTAAAGTGAAGAAAATGCAAGGAATGTATGCAAATCAGCAATGCAAACAAGCAGCTAGTTAAGCTTCTTCCTGTATCTTTATCTAGGCTACCTGCCCCCAGGGTGGCCCGCACTCCCGCCTCCAATTTCAGTCTCACATCCTTGATCCCAGCAGAACAGTGCCAAACCAATCAATGGATCAATTTAGTAATCACACACTCTAGATCCAGCTATCTCTTACCACATGAGGCTTTGGGGGGACATCTAGACACAAACCATAACATTCCGCCCCTGGACCCCCAAAGACTCATGCATAGCCCATTATGCAAAAGATATTTAGTCCATCTCCAAGAGTTGCCAAAGTCCTAACAGTTTCAGCATTGCTGAAAAGTCCAAATCCAAAATGTCCTCTGAGATTTAAGGCAAACTCTTAGCTGCAAGCTCCTGTACAAATGAAAAGAAGGTTAAACACTTCCAACATACAGTGGCACAAGATAAGCATTACCATCCCAAAAGGTACAAATAGGGGGATACAAAGGAACGGGACCAAGGCAATTCTGAAATCCAGCAGGGCAAACATTAATTCCTGTAGTTCCATGTGCAGCAATCTGTGGTGAAGTCTGAATTCCAAGGGGCTTGGGTGGCTCCGCCCCTACGGCACTTCCAGTGGTAGCAGCTCCCATGGCTTCTCTCTTGGGCTGGTTCTGCTCCCTCGATGCAGTTTTCCTCAGGCGATCCACATTCCTGGCTTCTCCAAACTTTTGGGGTCTCCAGTGCACCTTCGGCTTCACCGTCACAGCTCCACATATTGCCCTCTCAGGGGCACACTGCTTGGCCTCCCAGGCCTTCCTCTGAAATCTGGGTGGAAGCCTTCCTGACCCCACAACTCTTGCATTCTGCACGAACCTAAAACCAGGGCCACGAGGATGACACCAGGGTCTGCTGCCAGCTGGAGCAGAAACCAGGCTTCCTTCTTGCTTCTCTGTGGTGGTCATGTGCCTGGATTGCTGAGTGCTCTGAACCAAATCCCGAGGACCAACTTCCTTAGGCCGCCGCCATTCTGGAACGTGGCGCTCTGGGGTATTCTTCTCAAAGCAAAATCTTTCACCTTTCCAACTCCGAGGCTGCAAAGGCTGGAGTCCTGCTGTTTCCTGTGATGCCCTTGGGCCATCTTTTCTTTCATCTTTTGAAATACCCAGCTTTTCCTTGCTGGTTTCTTCAGCAACGAGTCTCTCTTTCATTCCATCCTTGCAGACCACAACTTTACTGGTGCTTCCTTTA
>PVJO010010482.1:0-64180 GCA_004026905.1 Hystrix cristata
AGGCCGTAAGAGAGTGTCTGTGTTGGAAAAGTTGGTTGATTTTATGCATCTGGGCAACAGTTTAATTGGATACTGGTAAAAATCCAAGATCAGACAGCAGGAATACTTCTAATTGTGTTCATTGTAAAGCAGAGGATGCAGGAGGTATGATCAAAGACATATGTTTAAATTTTTAAAATAATTATTACAGTAAAAGACACATTGCCATTAATCCCCCTCAAAATACTCCCTATGACTTGAAATACCTTCATTTTCTGCTTTTTCTTAAAATTATTCTTGCTTGAGGGTGGCCAAAGAAGATCCAGTTGTATTAATTTAGTATAACGGGGAGAAGCATACGTTTCCTCTGAGGGCCTTCCGGCTGTGGAAAGAATGAGTCCCATGATTGGGTTGCTCCTCCCAGCCGAGAGCCTTTCTCTTTTTAGAACACTGATCATGTCAATGACTGTTAAATACCTTGAAATATCACCTCTCCTTTGGCAACTGGCCACTATTAAAGTCATATAAAAATTTCCTAATTTATCGTATGAAACTTTCCCCTTAACCACCTGGAGCCACCCTGGGAAATGCTTTCTTCACACTTCTCTTCACACAAATGATCTTTGCAAGTAATTTTCCTCTATACTCAGGCTTATCTATAAATTATCTTCATTTACAGCAACATTAATTACACTATTAGAGTCCTGGGGAATGGGCTAAAAGTACCACTTGAATAAGATGTTCTACTAAGAGCTGGGCGAGTAACTGCTATTCAGAGACTTACTGTTTAGTCACTGTGTTCTTTACTCTTTGGGTAAAATTACAAAACCCGCAGAGGGCTCCATGTCTCTGAGTACCCCGTCCTGGGCTGGACTGAAGACGTCCCAGGTGCCCTGGTTTCCTGCTCCAGCCCCTCCTGTGGCCCGGATGGTGGGAGGGAGGCAGGCAGAGCACCCTGCAGCAAGGCTGTATTTGAAGCTGGTGTGGGCACTTCTAGGATCCCACACACTTGCATCCAAGACTCACCACGTTCAGTGACTAACCGAAGGGGTGTGGACACAATTTAGGTGTCTATTCACAATCTAGAGCCAACAGGACATGTGCTCTTTGCTTGTAAACTTAGTGTTAAGGTTTGTGAGGGAACTGCTCCCCCCATCCTTGCTGCTACTCGTTACTGAGGTCTTTCCCACCACAGTCACCCCGCAGTGTGTAGAGCATCCCATGGAGATCTTAAAGGATGTTGAAAATCTTTTCACGTGTTTACTAATCATCCCTATATTTTCCTTGGTGAAATGTCTGTTCATATCTTTTTTTTTTTTTTAACAGTACATGGGGTTGAACCCAGGGCCTGAGGCCTGGCACTGAGCTACATCTCCAGCCCTTTTTTTTTTTTTTTTTAATTTTTTACTTTGAAACAGGGTTGTGCTAAGTTGCTCAGGCTGATCTGGAATTTGTGAGCCTTCTGCCTCAGCCTCTCATGTGGCTGAGATAACGGGAGGTTGCTGTTATGCCTGGCTTTTCCAATCTTGTCCACATTTAAGGATCAGTGCTGTATCTCCTCATTACTGAGTTGTAAGGATTCTTTATATATTCTACATCCAAATCTTTAATCAGATACATGATCTCTAGATCTTTTTATCCAGTCTGTCGCTTGTCTTATCTTTACCTAACAATGACATTTTCAGTCCAGCTTTTTAAGATTTTGAGGAGCTCCAGTGTATTGCTTTCTTTGTGAATTCTGGTTCTGCTGTTAGGTCTCTTATAGGAGTCAGCTTTTTATTACTGTTTTCTGATGGGAAGAGGTCTGTGTGTCTCACAGGTTTGGTGTGGGAGGTCCGCCTCCCGGGTCTGTAGAGGCCCCGTGGCTGTGCCCAGCACGGCAGGAGTGTGAGCATTATCTCTCGTTGTGTGTGTTTCCAGCCTCTCCCCTTAGGGACCACCAGGATTCATCATGGTGGCACACTCTAGTGAGACTGTCTGACCCAATCTAATTGTGCCCCAAGGCTCTGCCTGTAAGACTTGGGGCACTGAACTCCTGCCTGCCGAGGACTTTAATGTTACTAAACTGTAGCATCTTTGCCCAAGCATACAGATTTTCTCCTATGATTTTTAGTGGAAGTTCATAGTTTTCACTCTTACATTAAGGTTCCTGACTCATTTAATTTTTGCATGCAGTATGAAATAGAATCTGATGTGGCAAACTGACACAGAGTCACTTACTGGAAACTATCCGCTGCAGTTTATGCCTTGGATGTCCAAAAGGCCAATGCACTGGGGTCTTGGTGCCCAGCATGGTGCTATTGGGAGGTGCAGGGACTGCCAAGGGGTGGTTTTAGGTCATCGGCTGTGCCCTTGGCGGGCACAGTGGGGCTCCAGCACCCTCTTCACTCTTTATTTCCTGGCCATGAAGTGAGCAGTTCTCTTTACCACATACTCCAGCCATGGTGGGTCCAAGGAAAAAGGGCCAACCGATCATGGAGGGATCCTTCAAACTTTGAGCCAAGACAAACCTTGCTTTGTACAAGGTTATCACCTCAGGTGTTTTCCTACAGCAATGGAAAATTGACTAACACACTATTCTTTCTCCTGTTGAATGACCTTGGAACATTTCTTGAACATTTAACTTCTTGGAGGATTGTTGGTTTCATTGCTTTACGTGCTTTTTCTTATGCTGGTACAACACTGGGTCGATTTTGTAGTTTTGTAAGGTTGTTAACTCAGGAAGTGTATTTATTAAACATTGTTCATATTTTAAGAGTTGTTTGGTCTGTTCAGAGTTTGCCTTGCCATATAAATTCCAAATGCCAGTTCCAATATTGAATCAGTAGTTTCGTTTAGAAAGAAATGGTGTCTGGAGCACACCGAGCCTTCGACTGTGGGAGTGTGGGCCATCTCTCCATTTACACAGAATTCTCTCATTAGTGTTTTACAGCATAGTGTGTGTGCATTATACTCTTGTCAAATTTATCTCTAGGTATTTTATTTTTAAAGATATTGGGAATGAATTTATTTCTTAATTTTATTTCTGAATCTATCAAGTGATGAGTTATTTTTCACTTGCCTCTTTTAGGATTTTCTGTATGCTTTTGACTTTGGGGGTTTGACCATGGTGTATCTCGTTTGCTGCTCTATACAATTATGCAACAAGGCATCGCTGAGCTTCTTGGAGGTGTAGATTAATGCTTTTAATCAAATTTGAGCAGTTTTAGGCACTTATTTCTTCAAATATTGTTTTCTTCCTCTTCTCTTTTAAAATATCTCACAAATTCTTATGTTCTATAGATTCTTTATATTTTTCCATCTGTGTTCTTTAGTTGGGCGACTTCTGTCACTCTATCTTCAAACAGAGCTTTTTCTGCCATCTTGAATCTGTGAGCCTGTCCAGTGAATTTTTCATTTGGTTGTTTTACATTTCAATTCCAGGATTTCTGCTTCATTCTTTTTTTAAAAAATTACTTCTTTATTAGGATAATCCCTTTGTTGAGATACAATTCTACTCTCCTCGATTCTTTAGACATAATTTCCTCTAGGTGTTGACGCCTTTTTCTGTCGAGTCCAACCTCGGAACCACTGAGAGACTGGTCAACTGTTTTTGTTTTCCTGCGTGTGAGCCGTAATTTCCTCTTCTTTATTGTGATTTCTCCATTGACAATTGACCATTTTAGGCAGTATACTGTAGCAAAGTTCTGATCCCTTGCCCCCTTTTCTGTTTGCTGTTTGTAGTTTTTTTTTTTTTTTTTTTTTTTTTTTTTTTTTTTTTTTTTTTTTTTTTTTTGGTGCTGGGGATCGAACTCGGGCCCTTGTGCTTGCAAGGCAAGCACTTTAACCACTGAGCTAAATCCCCAACCCTGCTGTTTGTATTTTTTAAAGCAACTCGGCTAGACAACATCCCCTGTGGTGTGTCTCTGCACGGTAATTCTTTCATTCTTGCCTTTATTTTTACACCTGGCTCCTCGGGGGTTTCCTGTGCCCGCACAGATTCATGGTGAGCTGAGTGACTGGAGCCCTGGACTCCAGGGATTTGGCCAGCGCTGAGGGATCCATGTGTGCGGAGGTCCGTAAGCTTCAGGCTGTCTCCTCTGTCTCCTTTGTGTATGCTTGGACGTGGAGGTGGCTGCTGTCCCTGGCTGCTGTCCTCTGGTGATGTCTGCACTCTGCTCCGGGTGGCTGAGCCCTTCTGTGGCGCTGGGCGAGTCCCCTGGGTGCCCAGCTAGTCCTCCTGGGGAAGCCAGTACTGTGGCCGGTGAGGGGTGAGAGGAACGTGGGCCGGCCCTGGGCAAGAGCCCCCAGGCGCCTCCTCCTTCCTCCAAGTCTTGTAGCTTCTCATGACTGAGGATTTTTCAGGTTTTGTTTTGTTTTTTTTTTAGGTGCTGGGGATCGAACTCAGGTCCTTGCTCTTGCTATACAAGTGTTCTACCACTTGAGCTAAATCCTCAGCCCCAGGCTTTTTCAGTTTGTCTTGCGACTTTGGCTGATTCTCAGAGCATGATCATGACTGTTTGCGGGGACAGCAAGCTTTCTGGGTGAATTCTTGCTTTTTCTGCCATACCAATAACCCTGCTGCTGTGAGTTTTAGAACTGCTATATTGAAATATGATTCTTATACCATGTGATCCACCTGTTTATATGATTTGATGGTTTTCATAATATTTACGGAATTGTGTAACCATCGCCGTGGTCAATTTTATTTGTTTATTTATCTTTTATTTACCAAGAACATGTATTAATACATTGTAGATATACATAATGATCACATTCATCATAGTTAATTTGTACCTGTACATGATATATCTTGGTTCCCCCCTTCCCCACCCCTCCCTTCCACTCCTCCTCTCCTCCTTATTTACAAATAGCTTTATTTCCATTTTTCCATTTTTCTTTTTCCCTTTCTTCCTTTCCCCCTCCTCCCTCTCTAGTTCTTTTCCCACTTGAATACTATCTTTCTTTTTCACAATATCTATTATACCTTTTTGTCCTCATTTGCGCTTATGATTTCTCATATCAGACAAACAATTTGATACCTACTCGTGTGTGTCCGATTTATTTCACTCACGGGTATGTTCTTGAGTTCATCTATTTAGCTATAAATGTTTCAAATTTATCCTTTTTTATGGCAGAGTAGTACGTCATTGTATTAAAAAACCACATCTTTAGTCATTCAGTAGTTGCTGGCCATTTGGGTTGTTTCCAAGACTTAGCTATTACAAATTGTGTTGCTTTAAACATGGTTATGCATATATTGGTGTGGTATGATGTTTTTAATTCTTCTGAGAAGATACCAAGAAAAGGAATAGCTGGGTAAAATGGAACCTCTAGTTGTAGTTTTCTGAAGAATCTCCACACTGATTTCCACAATGGTTACTCCAACAGAAGGAGGGTTCCTTTTTCCCCACAGCCCCACCAGCATTTGTTATTGGTTGATTTCCTGATAATAGCTGTTCTTTCTGGAGTGAGATGGAATCTTAGCATTGTTTTAATTTGCATTTCTTGAATGACCAGTGATGTTGAACACTTTTTCATAGATTTATTTGCCATTTGTAATTTTTCATCTGAGAAGTGTCTATTCATTTCAGATGCCCATTTTTAGATTGGGTCTTTAAATTTGGGGGGGGTCTGATCTTTTTAAGTTCTTTATATAGTCCAGATGTTAGAATTTTGTCTGAAGAACAGCTGGCAAAAGTTTTTTCCCACTTTGTGGGTTGTCACCCCACTCTGTTGGTGATTTCTTTTACTGTGCAAAAGCTTTTTAATAGGATGTGATTCCAAATGTTGATTCTTTGTATTATTTCCCATGCAGTCTGAGTTTTGTTCATAAAGCTTTTGCCTATACCTATGTCTTTGAGAGTTCTTCCTCTTCTGTCTTCCAGCAGATTTAGTGTTTCTGCTTTAATGTTTAGATCTCTAATCCACTTTGATTTTAGTTTAGTACATGGTGAGAGACATGTATCTAGAATTAGTTTCCAGCATGTGGCAAGCCAATTTTTCCAGCACCATTTATTAAATAGACTGTCTTTCTTTCAGTGAGGCTGTTTGTCTCCTTTGTCGAAGATGAAGTGTTTGAGTTGTTTGGAGTTGTTTCTGCATCTTCTAACGTGTTCCATTGATCTTCGGGTCTGTGTTTTTGCCAGTAGCCATGGTCACCTTTAGAAACTTTGTTAACTTCAAAAAAAAAGCTAATTTAAAACTCACACCTGTTAGTGATCACCCTCCTACGTGCCTCCACCACTCGTCTGCTTGCTGTCCCCGCTGACCCCTCCTGAATCCTCACATGAGCGGATGTGCAGTCAGATGGAGCTGTGTGCTGGACCCTTTCACAAGCACACCATCTTCCAGGTTTGTCCCTGCCCTACCACGACAGACGCGTCATTCCTACGACCGCCTAATGTTTGACTGCGCAACCGTTCATCCAGGAGGGACGTTTGTCGCTCCTGAATCTGGCTGCTGCGGACGCTGCTGTGTTTGTGTTTGGTCTTGGTCTCTCTATCTTGGGCCCTGTTGAGCTTTCCCTTCTGTTGTTCCTGCTGTCACTGGTTTCCAATAACGTTTGTCCTTGCGTTTTAGGGGTGAATAACGCTGCCTGGTCTTGACGCTGCTTGGGCACTTGACCAAGTGCTCTCTCTCTCTCTTTTTTTAATAGATTTTTATTAAAATTTATCCAAAATTACACAAGCTTACAGACCACAATACATTGTGCCTTTTCGTTATGACAGTGAGCGATGTAAACAACCACCTAGATGCAGCACTAAGTCACAACTACACAAAGTTACTGTAGTACCCCGTGCACGTGTCACTGTTTTAAGTCTGCTATTTCCTTTATCCCTGCTCTTGACTGTGCAAATGATCTTTCCATTCTACTTCTCTCTGTCTTCCTCTGTGCCCACTAGCTGTTTTCCATGCAGTCATAGCTGAGAAGCTCCCGGTTAGGCCTGCGGGACACGGAGAGGGCAGCGATGGCTCCGTCTCAGTTAGGAGAGAGTTGGAGTTCAACACCCTCGAGCTGCTCTCAGCAAAACGCAAACTTCTCTTCTCTCCGCAGTCTTTCTTTACCTCCCGACCTTGCCAGTCCCTGTCCCGTTGCTCAGATATCTAGAAGCTGATTTTGTTAACTTGTTTTTCACTTTTTAAATTTTGTTCTGTGGCTTGCCCAGCGTTGCACGCGTGTGTCTTTTTGGCAGCTTGATTGAATCATGCAGGTTTAGGTTGCACAACGTGGAGTTCTGTGCTTTGAGAAATGATCGCCACAGACATCTCCAGTGTGTGCGCGCGCGTGCGTGTGTGTGTTGGGAACACTTTGCACCTGCCTGCTAGCACTTTTGGAGTGTGCACTGCAAGATGAACTGTGACCCCACACCGCACAGCAGGTCTCCCGTGCGCACCCCACAGCCGACAGACTGCACTCTGTGGCCGGTGGCGCCCTCCCCACATGCTCAGGCCCTGGAGCCACCATTCTCTGTGAGCAGCCTGCTGTGGAAGTGAGGTCACACAGTGTGCACCTTTCTACATCTGGCTTGTTTCACTCACGTTGTCCTCAGGGCTCATCTGGATTGTTGCAAATGGCAGGATTTCTTTCCTTCCTAAGGACAGTGATGCTCCACTAGGAATGTTAGTAATACTACAATCTAACGTACAACTGGCGTTCAGTTTCTCCTGCGCTATTAATACCTTTAGATTTTCGTCTCTCTCTTGTGTTAGTACCCTGCTGAGAGTAACAAACACTTCCCATAAAGCTGCTTCACGGCTGATGGGAGCCATCTGAAGCCTGTTTGTCTCTTTCCCATCCCGCAGTGTCCACAATGTTTTCCTGCCTCTTGGATGCTGGGTGCGCACACCCAGGAGTGGGCCCTCATCTGTTTCCACAGGCCTTGATGTCTTCATCTCCTTGTTCAGAGACAGCTCGATGATTACTTTCCTGGACTTCACTGATGCTTTCCAAGGTTGTAACTCAGCTACTCTCCTTTGCAGAGAGTCTCATGAGCCTTTGGAAGCTGATCTCAAGAGACACTATTAAAAATGATGTAATATTGTTAGAAGTATTGTAAATGAGAATGTTTATTACAAATTTACCTAATCTGATAGAAACTTTTTTACTGATACTTGCTTCAAGAGTTATGTGTTTAACTTGCTAAGACAAAATAAAATCACCTTGATATTTAGCTAAGAAGAGTTCATAGATTTTTTTTAAAGGGTAAAAATTGGTAAAATGGAGAGAAACAAAGACAAAAATCAAAAAGAGGAGCTAAAACAGTAGGAGTAAATAGAGTTTTAATAAGTCAAGCTGTGAAGAGACCAGGGACAGAGGTGCTCACGGGGAAGCTGGGTGAACAGGGAGGGACACAAGACACTTGGTGACATGTGGATGACCGGAGACGCAGGAGACTGATGACGAATGTGGACACCACTGGCACAGAGGCCTTCCCGCTGCTTCCGTAAAAATCACGGTCACTGTGTGGGAGTCTGTCTGACTGGCTGCAGACTCAGCTCCATGGCGGGGTGACCTCATGGTGGCCACGAGTGTGGCCGGAGACGGAGCCAGGCATGAGCACCATGGCGACCCTTCTGCTGATACTGTGTGGTGTGACCTTCTTTCAGAGCTGCTGAAAACCGATCCGTGTTCCAACAGAACGCACTGATTCCACCCTTTCTTTTCCCACTAGTGAGTTCCAGAAGTGAGTCCCTTGGTCAGCGGGTGTGCGAGTCACCCTAGCGTCACCGCACAGTACCCAAGCAGGTTACATCTGGAGGAAGGTGGCGTTCCTTCTGGGTCTGTGACTCTGGGCCTCTGGTGAGGGTGCCTGGTCTCACAGGGTCCTGTGGGGTCCTGAGGGGCGGGTGCAGGGACACAGCCTACATCTGGAGCCAGGAAGACAGAAACTGAGTGACCAGTGTCCCACCTCCCCCCTTCTGAGGGGTGCCCCGGTGGCCCAGGACCTCCTGCCAGGTCCTCCCTCGGCCAAGTCCCCAGGATCACCTCCCCCACCCTGGACCAAGCCTCACATGTGGACCTTCAGGGACACAAGCCGCAGCAAGGGGTGAGTCTAGTGTTTGTTCTTTAATTCACACCGCAAATTGTTTTCCAGGAGAAAATTACACAACTTGAAGAAGTTCTGTTAACCACGAGTGACCACTTTACTACATTTATTGATAAAGACTTATCTAGTTTGATATGTATGTTGATTTCATCCAACAATAATTCTGTTTTGGTTTTCATTTCTTTGATTAGTATTAAGTTGATTTTTATATAAATTTGTTATCCAATTTAAATTCCCCTCTTATGAGTAGTCTTTTCATAATAGTAGTATTTTAGGGGTATCTTTTTGTTTCTTCTGATTTGCCACCACATCTCTTTACATATGAAACACATCGACCATCTCTTGTTGACATATTTATGGTAAGATACTTTTCCCAGTTTATAGTTCTATTATAATATTTCACTTTTGAATTCTTCCATTGCATTTATATTTAGAAAGTTGTTCCACAGAAGTGTGATTTAAAATTTAACTCTTAGCTTAGTGTTTTTACTAATATTTAAGCTATTTAAGTGAATATATAAAGATATATAAATCAGGAAAGTAACTTTATTTTCCAAATATCTGGCAAATTTTTAAATTAACATTTATTGAGTAATCCATTCCTTCACCCGTGGGTTTTTGGTGCAATTGCTAGATGTATATTCTCCCTACTATCTTGTTTTCTATCATCTGGGACATACATACCTCTGTCTCACCTGCACTGTCTTTCTACTTGCTACCCTATTGCTTTCATTATCTTCAAGCACAGCTAGTATCTTTTTGTTATTAGCTTCCCCTCCAATTTTCTTGTCTATTCATTCATTCACATAAATTTTAGATTAACTAAAGATAAATTTAAAGCAAAAATTCCGAATTTAGATAAAGTTTACCAGACAAAATAATGACAGAAATACCAAAATCTCCGTAATTTTGACTAATCTCTCTTTTCCAGTGCATTTGTAGTGCTCTCTCTCTTTCATTTAGAATTTTCATCTTTCAGGTTCTTACACAGTTATTTCTGGTGTTGCTGATTTTCACCTATTGTGAGTAGAATTTTATATTATCATCTGATTAGGTCTGATGGCACTGTGGACATAGAAAACATTGTTTTTGATAGTAAAATTCAAAATCTAAAGTAGCTAGGACCTACCTAGATTGTAGGGGGGTTTTCACAGAATGTCAACATGTCCTAAGGGCCCCAAGTACTCTCACAACACAGTGGCCCCTGGAGAGCTCTGTCATCTCAGCACCATCGCGTGAAGTCAGACGGGCTAAGCAGTGCAAGGCACCGTGACCAGGCTGCTCCAGCTCCCTGGCTTACCAGATTGTAGAAAAGATTTTTGATGGCCGTGAATTGCCCCATAAGCCATCATGGCCTTGTGTTTCTCAGCCTTGTTAATCCTTTCTTCCTTTCATATACTTTCTGTTTCAGTCAAATAAGCTTTTTGAAGTGTCCTTTATAATCTTCCAAGATTTCCTGCCTCTCCATCTTTGTTCACACAGCTATCTTGCTTAACGCCTGCTCTGTATCTAAATCCTCGCTATTTTCTAGGGTTTAACTGAAATGCTGGCTTGTCCATGGAGCCTCCTCTAATGCTTTTAGATGCAACTGCTCAGAGTGGTCAAACTACTGTCACTTCTCCTCCTGGGTCGGTTAGGGGTTGGGGAGAGGGCAGCACAGCCCGTTTCTAACTCAGGGCCCGGAAGGATTTAAGGGATCTGAGAGGTCAGTGGCAAGGAAGAGGGCCAGCCAGTTCTGGGCAGCTGAGCATCAGAATAAAAAGAGAATGGAACTCAGCCCTTTCTCATGTCTGTTACAAAATCAACTGACGAATGAAGATAAATTATTGTTATAAATGAAACAAATAAGCATATGCATGGAAATATTTTTAAAATAATAGAGTGTGTCATTTGAAGGTGTTATCTGGTTTTTTTTGTAAGAATCTTTTTTGATTTATGTCATACTGAGTCACTACTTTGAAGATAATGATAAAAACGTAATAACTATTCTTACTCTTTTATTAGGTTATGAATATTTGTTCTATTTTTTCGTAAAATAAAGAGGAAAAAAACTCAAAATAGCTCAAAGACTTAAATGTAGGATCTAAAACTAGGAAATTATTAGAAGAAAGCATGGGGAAATACTTCAGGACATTGGAGTGAGAAACGGTTTTTTGAATGAGACTCCAAAGCACAAGCAGCAAACAAGGGAATAAAAGAAAGTTTGCAGGAAGCTGAAAAGCTTCAGTTCAGCAAGGCAGGAATCAACAGACACAGACACAACCAACAGGATGGGAGAAAATATGTACGAGATGCACATGTGAGAAGACTCTGACATCGAGAACATATCAGGAGCTCCAAAAACTCCATAGAAGAAAACCTAAGTAACCCAGTTACAATATAAGCAACAGAACTAAACAGACAGTTCTCGAAAGAAGACAGGCAAGTAGCCGACAGCACATGAAAAACGATCAGCACCACTGATCGTCAGGGGATGTCAATCAAAACCACGATGAGATATCGCAGCAGGAATGTTGCCACTGGAAAGATGGAGCGGCCAGGCGCCGGCCAGGTGTCGGGGCTGCTCCCCCGGGCACGGCCACCCTGAGCCCCGGGCCGCTGCTGTGCCTTCGTCCTGGACTGCAGCTCCACAACGGTGGGAAATGGGCTTTTCTTACTTAAAAACACCCCTGTGGGGTTTTGTTGTAGCGACTCTAACAGATTAAGATGCAACTTCCCTTACATTCATTTTACGCAGTTCTTAAGGGAGTTTCTTTTTTTTCTTCACCTTTATTTATATTCCTAATTCTCAGTCTCTAGAAATACTGCTCATAAATCATTTTTCTCATTTAGAGTTTGAATTTTAAGAAAGCAGTTCCTCCCCAGTAGGCAGATCATACCCGTCTTTGCCCTGTGTCTGTGGTGAATCAGAATATTTATCACTTTTGTTTTCTACTATGAATTTAGTCACTGGTTCATAGAGATAAAAATTTCAGTCGATTCATTTGAGGGTTTTCATTCATTCATTCCAAAATTTAAACTTCTGGTAAGGTCCTCTGTTAGAGATCTGGGAACACGAACCTTGGCTGGGTCTGTGGTCTGTGGAGCAGGTCGGGGCTGGGCTGAGCATCAGGGAGGCCGGGAGGACCATGCCCGGGCTGTGCAGGGTGCTGTGAGCGTAGACAGCAGGTGTGTCTTCTCACACCGGAGATTTAGAGCCGGGAATGGGAAGTCAGCGTCACGCCAGGTCCTGAGGCCACAGAGCTGCCAGGCGTAGAAGTGGAAGGCGGGGCCCGGGAGGAGGGCGCTGCCAGCGACACAGAGGTCATGGTGTATTTAGGGAATGGCACACATGTATGTGTTTATTTAACTAACTCATAAGAACTTAGTACATGCCAGACTCTGTGCCAGTGTTTTGTTTCAATTCATCTTAGATCTTTCGCTTTGAGTTTAGAACGTGGTTAGCAAACCAGCGTCCTGTAGGTCTCGTCCAGCCCCCTGACTGGTGGTGCAAACCCAGCTTTACTGGGGAGTGTTGCTCGTTCATCCCGTAACATCTGCAGCTGCTTTGATGTAGCAATGACAAAGGTGAGAATTGCAACAGAGAGCATGTAACTCACGGTCTAAGGTATTTATGATCTGGCTGCAGACGCTCGTGTGGAACTGGGCCTGCACAGGATCCTGGAGCTGCAGGGACCAGGGGCAGCGTGGTGGGGTGAGTCATTTTAAGGCAGAAGACTGAGGTACCAGCGCGTGGCAGTGTAAGGTGGCGTGGCCCCACCCAGTGAGCCACGTGTCAGGCTGTGCTCAGTGAGACTCGGCTCTGATCCCCAGACCAAGGCCGCAGTCGTGTTCCACCCACTCTGCTATCTCCTTAAAGCACTTTTCTTAAAACTCCACACATCTTCTTAAGGAAGAAAAGCTCACTGTTGGAAGTCAACAGACCGCACAGTCCGTAAGTGCAACCGAGTAAATATCTTGAGGACTGAGACACAAAAAGTACAAACAAATAACATTTATTGGATTTTGTTTTTCAAAATTAACCTGAGCAGAAGGCAGAAATCATCTTCCTGAGAAAAGGTGTGATTTAAATGAAGCCTGGAAATAGCATCAGAGGAAATCAATATGTTGTTTCTGTTTTCAGCTCTCTAGATGGAGTAAAACGGGGGACAGCGGGAGTGTCTGCAACAGTCCTGCTGAGTAGAGAGACCAGGAACGGGACTCAGGCCACAGGGAGCCCATGGCCGCTTACCTGCACCAGTGTCCCTCCTCCAGAGAGCTCCCTGCCCCACCCCAGAGGACGCGGTGGTCTCCGAGCTCACTCAGATGCCTCCTACCAGTTGAGAAGGACTGAGATCAAATGGAGATATTCAAGTTTCCGTCCTGGAAAATACTAACTCAGCAGAGGGAAAAGGCAGCTGGGAAAGGAGCAGGCCGACACGGGGTGGCTGGGGTCCGCGGCTTCTGGCACTCACAGGTCTCCAGCTAAACGTCTTGTGAAGCTGCTGCCATCCAGAGGTCTGCAGAAGTCTTGGAATGACTTCTCCTTTGTTTAGCCACCTGCTTATTGTGGATTCCAAGAGACTCGCAGTTTGCGGGTCCTCCAGGCAGGGGCCCAGCCTGGTTCTTGACGGCATTTAATGGAGAGGCAGGAGCCCACTGTGATTCGTGAGTGTTAGACTGCGGTTCCCCTCTAACTGTATCGTCAGACGAGACCGCTTTTTGTAAGGTCTGAGAGCATCGTGTCCTGGTGTTGTTCTGGGTCTCCAAGTGGAATTTGTGCGGGCCCCATAGTTGGTGCGGACTTGGGCAGACTGCACGGAAGCCCAGGGACGTCTCTAGTCGAGTTCATGGGTGCGTTTGGCTGCTGTTCATTCCTGCGATGTTTTGTGCTGCTGAGGATGAGAGGACGGTGGCTTTGGGGTGATGGGTGGGGCTCGTGAAGCTCTGCTCCCCTCAGCATCACTCACTGCACACACAGGATTGAGTCCCACATGAGAAATACCAGGTCTAGGAAGGCCACTGAGCTTTGACAGGGAGAAGCATCAGCTCGCAGAGGGCCAGGACACATCCTGCCCGCGTGAGCGAGCACCTTCTGCGGCCCAGCTGGGTGCCTAGGCAGGTCTCAGAGGTTTGGTCCTTTCCCAGGTCTGCCCTGCACAGTTCCGCAGGGACTGACAGTTTGGCAGGCAGAACATGTGCCAGAAATAGCCTCATAAATTAAAAAAAAATTATTTATTTAACAAGAACATGTATTGGTACATTGTAGATATACATAACGATCACATTCATGGTGTTAATTTGTACCTGTACATGGTATATCTTGGTTCCCCTCCTTCCCCACGCCCCTTCCATTCTCCTTCCTCTCTTTATTTACAATAGCTTTCTTTATGTTTTTCCATTTTTTCTTTTTTCCTTTCTTTTCCCTTCCTTCTTTTCCCCCTCTTCCCTCTCCAGTTCTCTTCTCATTTGGATATTATCTTTCTTTTCCACTATATCTATTGTACCTTTTTGTCCTTACTTGCACTTACAGTTTCTCAAATGCTGGTGGGGCTGGAGGGAAAAAGGAGCCCTCCTCCACTGTTGGTGGGAATGTAGGTGGTCCAACCACTGTGGACATCAGTGTGGAGATTCCTCAAAAAACTACAACTAGAGGGTCCATTTGACCCAGCTATTCCTCTGCTTGGTATCTTCCTAGAGAATTAAAAACATCATACCACAGTGATATATGCACAACCATGTTTATAGCAACACAATTTGTAATAGCTAGGACCTCATAAATTTTGAATGAAATCGCCCTGTCAATGCTGGCTGAAGATTACAACTATTCATCCCCATCCCCCACTACAGGGATAAAATCGAACAGTTCTACAGATTATGTAAGCCAGTATTATCAGAATGCCACAGTACAGCCCTGCCCTGAAGAATAACAAACGCAATTGTTTATAAGGATGTGATCAATAATTGCTCCGTGCATAAGAACAACTTGTAAATATGTGATCATAAAACACTGTCAGGGCCCTTTGGTTTAGATCATAAAGCTTTTGCCATGGTCTCTGATGAATGCATGTATTGAAATGTATAAATAAATATCAGTGTTTAGACATCCCTTCTTTCAGTCCGTGTGCTAGAACTCAAGAATGTTTCTATAAACCTGAAAGTATGAAATCATTGCAGGTATTAATTTTAATATATCTAAACAGTAGACCATGAACCTGAGGAGACTGAATTTGGCTCTTGACTGCTTATGACTTTTTCCTTTTATCTTAATTTTGATGAACAAAAAGTTTACCAAGCTTCAACACTATGAGTGTGACAAATGGAATTTTTTCTGTAACTGGACCTTCTGTCTGACGTCCCCACTGCTCTGCAGTGACAATAATCCCATCAACACCAGGCCCTCTTCTCCCTCCCCTCCTGGCTTGTGAAGGTCGGGAGACTGCGGAAGGGACGCCATGAGAGGAGGGGACAGCAGGTCCTGGGATCACTGGCCCACAGGAATCCTGAGATGGTCTTTGTCCTCTTCGGTGTTTGGATTTCAGTCCTTAGGTTTCGGGTGTGAGGGCTGGGGACGTGTGTGGCTACCCAGCTGTGAGATGTGGCTGAAACCTCTGAGGCAGCCCAGCTGCCTGGACAGACCTGAAGTGGCACCTGGAACGTTTTAAAATGCAAGTGCTGGGGCCTCCTCACTGACTTCCTCAGTCAGGAGCTCTCAGCAAAACAGGGTCAGAAAACTGCAAACTCTGGGTGGCCCCACATTACAGAGGCTCTGCCCAGGAAGGTGTGGGCAGGCATGGGTCTTCCTTCTTTTGGAGGTAGAAGGGATGGAGGTCATAAGACTGACTCTAGTTCCTCTTTGTGTTGGTCAGCTTTCTGCTCCTGTAACAAAATACCTGAAACAACCAACTCAAAAAGAAGAAAGATTTATTTTGTCTGACAGTTTTGAAATTTCTAGTCCATGAAAGATTGGCCCCCTTGCTTCTGGGCCTGTGGCAAGGCAGCACATATGGAAGGGAACAAGTGGTGGAGGAAAGCTGCTCACCTCATGGTTGCCAGGAAACAGAGACAGGAAGGGGCGGGTCCCAATAGTCCATGATGAGCACCCCCCAGTGATATCACTTCCTCCCACCAGGCCCTACCTCCTAAAAGCTCCACCAACTCCCAGCAGCATCACAGGCTGAGGACCAAGCCTTTAGCATATGACTTTGGGGATATTTACGGTGCAAGCTGTAGCATGCTTCTCTTTTTTTAAAAGACTTATTGTTTTGAGCAGTCACTGTTTTATGGAGAAGCTGAGCAGATGGTACTGAGGGTTTCCATTGACCCCTGTTATTATCATGGCTTGAGGGTCCATTTGTGAGAATTAGTAGACCTGTACTGATGCATTATTATTAATTCAAGTCTGCAATTCACATTAGCATTTCTCTTCCTGCCACACGGTTTTGTAACTGCTGGAAATATACAAAACCTGAAAATTAATTAGAATTTGGAGACCACAAAGTTTTCCCAAGGAAAATCAGCACAGTCCTTGGTCACCACTGAGATATGAAGTAGAGTTCAGGAAATACGGTTGTTTATTAATTTAGAATGGTTTACTCCCTAAGAAGACGGCATGAAAACACACCACATTTTAGAAGTTCAAATTTACCAGTAGGCTGGAAGCAAATAACATTAATTTAACTGATTTTTTTAAATTAAGAATCAAACCATATAACAGTGTAGAATTCTGTAATCCCAGCACTCCGGGAAACTGAGGCAAGGGGATGAAAAGTTCAAGTTCAGCCTGGGCAACTTAGTGACTTAACAAAACCCTGTTTCAAAAAAAAGAGAATAAATAAAATACATAGAAAATTTAAAAGGAGTAGGGATGAAGTTCAGGGTAAACGCCCTGGATTCAATCCCCGGTGAGTGAAAACAAAACAAAACAAAACACCCTAAATTGCCTACTTTTAGCCTTTAAAGAAATCAGACCATTTTTAAAAACCTCACTTACAAGAATTTCTATATTAAATAATGTGGCTTTTCCACACTAGTTCAAGCCGGCACGCAAGGGGCTCAGTGTGCCCTGAGCGACACAGTCTGGGTCCCACACCCCAGGGACATGCGTGTCCACTGCTGACCCTAGAGTCTCCACTGCTGTGGTGTGAATGGTAAATGACTCACTGCATATGATCAAGTGGATTTAGATTTTTTTGGCCACTTTGAAATTATTTTGGGGACAGGAAGAAAACGGTACTAGGGCGCCCTCTGCTGGTGAATTCCCATAAAATGAAAACCAGGAAAGATTTCAGAGGCTGTTTTGATTCCTGTTGACTAAATCAAAGTTCCAGAAGTTCTTCCTTAATCATGTCAAGATGATTTGCAATCTTGGGGTCACGTTACTACATTCGTGTTCAATTTTACTTGCTTGGGCTTCGTATAATTTGTTTAAGAGGAACCGGTTAATCTCATGGGTGGGTAACCCGGAACGGCATGTTTGGGATGAGGGAAAAGGCCTTTCCTGCTTCATCTGGAGCCTGCGTCCCGGGAGATCAGTGAAGCCACGATCATCGCTCAGAGTCGAGCTGGGTGACCCGCGGGGTGAGCAACATGCAAGCGCTGTGCATGGTACAGGGACTCGGGCTCCGAGCCAGCATCTGGTCGCCTGCCACCCCAGTCCGCACTCTGTCGTTTATAGGAAGGACCTGAGGGCCCCGCCTGTCATTTGGTTTTCAATGCTGCAAACACATTCTTTCTGTTTGTTTTTAGCGATTGGGGCACACACGTGTTTAATGGAGAGCTGGGCCCTTCTGCTCCCTCCCTCGTCAGCCCCAGCCACAAACACCCAGTGCCATCTCTTCCCTGAAGATCCCCGAGAAGGACCCGGCTCACACTCGGAGGGGACCCTGGCCCCGCTGAACCTGCACCCTGCAGCCCGGGGAGCTCCCTCCATGGCCCCCGCTGACCTGTGCGGTTTCATCCCACCCTACTCGCCGACATCGCCCAGCATTAGCGGCCTGGAGAATAGCTAGTTGCCCGCCTCCTGTCTGCCAGACCTCAGCACGCTTCCTACCCAGCCCGAGCCCATTTTTCCAAAGAAAGTCCATATGAGTAAGTAACACCACAGTCCACAAAATACCTGGTAATCGACTTTGATTCCTTCGCTCTCACTCGGCCGCCTCTGATCTGTCAGCAAAGCCTGCTTCACCTCAACCGATTGTGCCTGGGCCACTGCGGCCTCCTGCAGGGGCAGCTGTGAGGGTCCGGAGACCTCGCTGTCCCCTCTAGCCTGTCTCTCTCCGCAGTCCCCGGAGCAGCTGCTAGGGTGGCGCCTTCAAAGGTAGACCAGAGTTGGTTCTCTTCTGAATTTCCTCCAGCAGCTTTCACTGCGCTTAATGTGACCCGCATTCCTTAGCTCTCTTGGCCCCTGTGACTCTCCCGGTTTGTCCTGGTCCTCTGTCCCCACCATGCTGTCCTCTGTCTGCGCCGTGCTGCCATCCCTGTCTCACTGGGCCGCCCTCTTGTTCAGAGCTATCTTGTGTTCCAGGGCTTGGAGGAGACTCCACGTGTTCCCAGCCTGTCCTCTCGACACTTCAACACAGCACCTGGCTTCTTTCTTCCTGGGGCTCCTGGAGCCAGCTCACTTCCGGCCACATCCCTGCGACACGGAAGAGGTGCTGGCCGAGTGCACACCAGCAGCGCTCACTCCCTGGCGGGTCTTGAGGGAGAAAACGACTGTAACATCTGGAGATGCTGGATTATTTGAGCTCTATTACTGCAGTTCCTGGAGACTGGCTTGGAAATCAGTCGCGCTTGTCCTTGGCCTCTCTGACGGGCTACGGCAGACAGGCAGCTGGCGTGACCTCCCGCCATCCACCCGGTCCGGTCGTGTCTCCGTGAGTGGACAAAGCTACGGTGTTCACCTCTTATCCTCGGTCCTATGACCTCATGCTGCTGTGACGGACATGTCTGCTCCTTCTCTGTAGACTGGATTTGTGAACGTTACTTGAAGGCCCTTAGTGTGGAGCAACATACCGGTTAGATCGCTGGTGGGCAAATGAAACGCAGGAAGGCTCTAGAGGCGTGTTAGTCAATGGCACCAGGGCAGGGCACGGAACACCCTTGAACGACGCCGGGACAACCAACACTCACACGCACACCTACCGTGGGAGACGCTGGCCTGTGTGTGCAGACAGCACCGCCCCCTCCACGTCCATCCCACGCACGGCCTGCCGCCTGACCGCGGCCCTCCGCTGGCTTCCTCTGTCTCCGCACTCTTTGCCGAAGGGTCCGGACCGCTCCACGCTCCCTTGTGAAGCCCTCTGCACTCAGCTGCGGTGGCAGCTAGCGTTCCTCCCCTCCCTGAGCACACGCCTCACACACTGCACACCGACACGTGAGGGTCCCATCTTCCCTGTTCACCCTGCGGCTGAATGCTTGACGAGAACGTGTTGATGTTGCCGACCTGCCTCGCTGCTGGTAGATTTGTGCCCATGGAGTCTGCGGGCCTGCTTGTGTGGCCTTGACCACACAGGCAGCGTGGTCCTCAGTGTGTCTTCAACACTGGCAGGCCCACCCAGCCTCTTGAAACTCCCGTGAGTCACATTTCCAGGAGAAACACACCAGGTGTGGCAAAACGAACAGTGTCTCAGAAGAGACGTGCCGGTCCCGACCGACTTCGAGACCACGTCTGTGCTACCAGCACATCCTGACCCGGCAGTATTTCTTATTTATTCTGTGCAACCTTAAAATCTCTCGTTATTGATATTCTGAAACTATTCCACCAGGGTAGAAGAGGATAGCGGTAGTGGCCAAACTGAAAATGGTGTGGGATTCAACAGTGAGCTCCCCTGCCCAGTAGCCTAAGGGCTTGCGCGTACCTCCACAAAGCCAGTTCCTGGTGTGGCTTCTGTTTATTGGCTTGAGTCACTAGAGGGAGATAGAGGAAAAGGTTTCCGAAACGTGGCGTTGAGTGTTACTCACAAACCGGGGCCTGCTTTGGCAAGTGTCCTGTGCCAGTGGAGGAAGAGCATGGCCAGGTCTCGAGTCTGCCGGGCCCTGGGCTGGAGGGGAAGCTGACTGCGGATGCTTCAGCCACAAAACTCACTGGCCAGCACGGAAACTGGAGCGGATTGCCGGCCTCTCTGTCAGCTAAAGTCACGGACAATTGTTTCTTCTGCTCTTCCTTCTGTCCGTGTGCTGGAAGCATCTATGAGAATCGCTTCTTTCCTGGTCTCCCAAACTTTCTCTTTTTATAGGTTGCAGAACAATATTTTAAAAGTTTTGAAGTTGGCACCCTTTCACAAATCTTGTTAGGAGTGCAAACGTATCTGTATGCCGCCCACATCAGATAATATGGCAACGAGACCGTGCACGGCTGAGTCTTCTTCTCGTCCCCGCAGGGACTGGGCGGCCGGGTGTGTGCAGGAAGAAAGACCTGGACTCCCTCAGGTGGTATCTGCTGAGCCTGACCGTCACCCTCCTGCACCCCAGAACGTCAGGGCGACTCGTCTTCTGAGAACAACTCCGCTGTCTGAATGGAGCGACGCAGGGAACTTTAGATGGGGTGATACATCGGCACCTCCCACCTTCTCTTCCCCCTCTCGATACCCACAAACCCACAAAGAGGACCGCAGCTCTGAGCCCCGTAAGAGTGTTGCCCTCAAGCCACCTGGATGGGTCCATTTGGTACAGCAGGAGGGCGTTGGGCAGCTCCGATAGAAAGGTGCACAGTGTTCATTCGGAAGGTTTACTGTGTGGCCCCGTCACCTGAGGTCCTTCCCGCCCTTCCCAAGGGCCTGTGCTCCGATGTCCCTGCTGGGACACCGCCGCGAGCCAGACCCACAAGGCCCTCTGGGGGCAGCACCCTAGCCCGGGGCCCGAAGCTTTCTCTTTCTACCGCCTCCTCGGTAGCCCCTTCCTGAGGCCAGGGAGCATCCCAGTCGCTCATGGTCATGGGTGCCCAGGTGCAGACGACTCCACCCGCTCTGGCCTGCGGTTCCCTGGGGCTCTGCATACACCCGGGTGAAATCTCGAAGGTGACACTTTGGGCAGCGGACTCTGAGAAGGCCAGGGGCCCACACCAATCCACAGATTGATTTAGCGAGCGTCCGCTGAGCTCACGGAGCAGCCAAGCTGGTTAGAATGAGCTCCTCTCTCCCTCACCCTGGCTCTGGCAGAGTCTTTCCTGGTTCTGCCTCAGATGTGGGCTGAGGCTTCCCACAAAAGATTCCAAACTGGCTGTGGAGACAGTAGTCAAGAGAGCCCCTTCCCCATCCCGGGGAGTGAGGCCAGGGCACGGTCGGAAGGAGGATTTCACCAGAGCCACTTGTGTCCCCACCTGGATGCTGGAGCAAAGCTGGGAAGGTGGCACTAAACCCGGTGGCCACCCCGAGCCCAGGCCAGCACCTTCCCTTTAATTACAGAACAACCAGTATTTCATTTCATTCTGAAATGGAATCCACTCCTCTTTCATTAAATATGTACGTCTCATAAAATATGGATTAGCCACGGGCCTTGGCGGGGAACAGTGAGCTACAGTCTTTCCAACCTGACCTAAATTATTTGTGTTGGTTTTAAGATTGGAAAGTGAGTATGTGCCTTCCAAAGGCCCCTTCTAAGATGGTCCAATCATTCCACTGTCCGTGTAACAAATCTTCACATTTCAGCCCTGAAGCAGTGAGCTCCTGATGCGTGGAAAAGAGTTGGCCATGACTGTGACACGTGCTTGTCACCGGGTCCACACACCTGCCTCTGTTTGCTCCGTTCTGTGCCACTCCCCCTGGTGGAGGCCGCTGTGGACCCGGAGGGGACAGCTTGGTGTTATCCTCTTGATACCAACAAGCTGGGCCTTGATCAAAACAGGGAACCACGCGTGGTGTCTGTGCAAACGTGATACATGGAAACGTGAAAATGTGGCTTCCAGCAAGGGAAAGCATGTGCGAAGAGAAAACAAGCAATAATTCGTATAATCATGAAATGTGATTAAAGCTCAGACTGTGAGCTAATTTAAAATACTATTCAAAGTAATCAGTATTTTATTTTTATGATCTCATGGGGAAAAACATTTCCTTTCCTGGGAGGTTTGTGGTTTTATTGGCTCTGACTGGCTTTATAGAAATGTAACTTGTATTTTGAAGGCCCTTTCCCCTTCTTCTTAATAAATTGAAACTAAAATTTAAAATGGAACAGAAGATTAAACATACCACCTGCTTTATGGAATTGAACCGAAGCAAAAGTTATGCCTCATTTCTGGGGTTACTGAGTGGGAGGAACACTAGGACATGGTTTTTATTGCTTTTATTAAACTAATGCGTTTTATTTCTGAATCACACGAAGAGGCCATTTGCTCATGGTGGGACACAGACGTGCTGCAGGTAGTTTTGGATCCTTCATGTCTGACAGCGCTCTCCTGCTCACGACCCTTCGCATCATGCCTGAATAACACTTGTCTGAAGGTCCTGCCTGGCGGGATGGTTTCAGGACACAGATCTTCAGTCCCCAGGATGATGGGCAGGGAGGGTCTCCAGCCACGCAGAGAGAGCCTGGTGTCCTGAGGTCCCGCGGGGGCAGCAGGGCCAGGTGTGGACTGTCCTAGTTTCTTGGTATCTTGAGCACGGAACAGAGCAGGGCAGCAGAGGTTGAGTGGAAGCAGAGGCTTAGCGGCCACGATCCGCAGGGTGGAGCTGGCCAGCAGGAAGAGCCCCCACCCCGGGGAAGCCAGGTTTGGAGCCTGTGCACGGCTTCTCCAGGAAGGGTGCTCTGTGGCTTGGTGCAGTGCCTCACTCCATCCGCTTCCTGTTGGAAGGGTTTCTCCCCTTGGGCACTTTTGAGGAAACATCATGGCACCTTGAGCTGGGGGAGGGGGCAAGATCACAACGTAAATGAGACTACAATAATTTACCGCTGAGCTGGGGCCGCCTTCGGGTGCCTTGGATCTTCTGCAACACATAGGTCCTGGACAAGGCACTGTCCCTAGAGGTGGGTGCTCTTGCTGGTTGCTGGAGCCATCTCAGGTCCCAAAAGCCTACAGCACAAGCATCCTCTTGTCTTTGCTGGCTGTTGTCCACCTGTTAGACCCAGGTGCTCCTTGAGGCATTTGGAGAGCTGGCTTCCACCTTCCCCTGGCCTCAGCCCCTCCCTGCAGGAATTTCTCCTCTCTCCCTCCCACCGCAGTGGCTGGCAGAGGTGCAGATTCTGAGCCCAGTGTGCATCACGCGATGTTCTCAGGGCTGCACACACATCTGCAGGTGGCCTGGAGGTTCTTACTTTTTTACCTCCACAGCCCTATGAAGCGATCTGTTCGCTATTGGGCAAAATATAAAATGAGAGCAATATTTCCGAGTGGAAGTTCTAGCAGGGTAGCTCAGTGCTCAGCCTGCATGTTACTCTTGTAAGACAACACCGTATCTGCTGGTTATTGGTGCAGCACAAACTCCTACATTTGTAGATTTTTTTTACACTAACCTTCCCTAAGTGTGGCTCAGTGCTGCACACAGGCAGTCAGTGTTCCAACAGTGTTTCTCAATGAGAATGCATAAAAAGTAAGGTAAAGATAGATTTCACTGGATGCTAAACTATATAAAGCTCCCTTCTATTTAAATAAGTTCAGAATTTTATGTCAAATACACAAAATATTTAAAGCCAGGGAACACACATCATAAAAGCTAGATTCATCTTACTGAGTCTCATGTTTAAGATAAACGTCATGTTGGTGAAATTGTAGTTGAATGTTTTAAAGGTCCATTTTCTGTTTTCTGGGATCATTACAATTTTGGATGTCTATATTCATTTACCTGACAGTTGATTACTGACCAACACACTCGTGGATGAAAGAGGGTCGGGTGCTGTTTCTCCTCCTTCTGAGATTTGGGGCGCAGTGATGTAAGACACCCTCAGCCCATCTCCATGGCGAGCAGACACACATTCCGGGGGTGTGTTCTGGGGGTTGCCATGGTTTCAGTAGGACATCTCAGTTTAAAACCTAATTCTGTATCCAGGAAAACATGTTTAGGTTTGAATCATTGCGTAGAACTAACTGATCGCTTTTCATACAATATTCAAAAATTCTCGGGGGCTGGGGATTTAGCTCAGTGATTAGAGTGCTTGCCTTGTAAGCACAAGGGCCTGAGTTCGATCCCCGGTACCACCAAAAAAAAAAAAAAAAAAAAATTCTCCAAGCGGCTTTTGCTTATTAAGCTGAAGGAGGCTTAACTTTTCCAGCTCTTTTAAGCAATTGTTTCTTCTGTGACTTTCTGATTTTGAATCTCTTTTTCTGCTCTGAGTCCCAAACCCAGTGCCCTGTTCTTTTTTGTTTTGTTTTGTTTTGTTGGTTTTTTGAGATGAGGTCTTGCTATGTAGCTATGCAGCCTTGAGTACCCTATACATCCCAGGTTTGGCCTCGAGCTCATAGCAATCCTCCTGCCTCAGCCTCTCAAGTCCTGGGATTACAGGCAGGCTCTGTTTTTTTTTTTTTTTTTTTTTTTTTGTACCGGGAATTGAACTCAGGGCCTCATGCTTGCGAGGCAAACACTCTAAGCACTGAGCTAAATCCCCAGCCCCAGGCTCTGTTTTTAAAACCATCCCTCAACCCTGTTGCCACCTTAAGTAACTGTAGCTGTCCCTCAGTGTCTGTGGGGGATTAGCTTCAGGCTGCCCTACATACGAAAATCTGCATATGCCCAATCTGCATATGCATAGAAACCATGCACAGTCTCTGGCATGCTACGTCATTTCTAGGTTACTGATGGTGCTGAATGCAATGTTAAGAAAGTACTGTGTGCCTGTTTAGAACTGTTGTGGTCAGCTCTCCTGTTGCTGACACCCACAAGTTAAAGCGGGAGACGATTAATGTGGTTCACGGTTTCAGAGGGTTCAGTTCATGGTTAGCTGCTGCAAGGCAGGAACATCATTGTGGGAAGGCCTGGTGGAGCAAGAGCAGGAAGCAGAGCAGGGAGCAGCACTGGTGGGCAGCAGACCCTCCAAAGGCACCCTGGTGACCCCCTCTAGCTGGCCTACCTCCTGACAGCACACTAGGCTGTAGGTACCGCATGTTTGTCTGCTGAGGAACATGGCACCCCCTGATCCCATTGCTTCTCTAGGCATCTCCTGATCCAGCCAGGCTGGCAGTTATGATGAACTGGGTTGAATGCACTCTAATTGCACCACCGTGCACTTCCCATGTTCCTGGAAGAGGGCTCAGCCTTCCTGGTCCTCACTCCCACAGCTCTGCATCCAAAATGTGCCAAGATGCCTGTCTTTGGCTGCTGCAGGAAGAGGCTTACTAAGTAGCTGATGCCTTGCAACAGTCCACTCTAATGGGAAGCTTAGTGTTCTTTACATTTCAATAAAATTTTAATGATATATTACATATTCCTATACACAGACGGTGTGGGAAATATATAGCACACTATGTCCGCAAATGAGCCATCCAGAGTTTATCTTAATTTTTTTATGCTATTTTCCCTTTTAAGAAATGATAGAATTGAGTGCCTCTAATTCTTGCCCTTATATTCCCTCCTGTGCACCCCTGACCCTGCTGGGGACCTTCCTCGATGCTTACTGCTTCTTGTGGTCCACCCTGTTCTGTGTGGTCTCTGCTTCTCATCCGTGTTTGTCATTCTTCCTTCCAGGCCGCCCTTGGGCTGCTGGGGTGCCACTCCTCCATCTGGGTTCTGAAGTCCTGCTGCCTTCCATGGCCTGCAGTGACAGTGGCCTTGTCATCCTGTCTAAGCCTGGGCCTTTCCTCCAGTACGTGAGTGTGGTCAGTCTCACCCATCACACTGGCCAGGTAGGAGCTTTGGCATCTCCCCATCTCCCTGAGCTCTGGTCCCTTGTCCCTTGCTGCCACCACACCCATGTGTCCCTCAGGAAGGAGTCTCCCTCCTTGCGACACCAGCACGTTGGCACCTGTCCTCTTCAGGTGGTCTCTGTGGGCTTTGCCTGCTGGCCGAGCCTTCTCCTTGGTTTCCCCCATGGTGTTCTGGGAGCTCCATTACCAATTACTCCCTGGATCATCCTCTGCAGGTCCTATTGTGTCCAGCACCCACCGCGATGAGAGAGAAGAGGGTGCAGGCTTGGATGCTAAGTGAGGATCTCTGCAGCGTCCATCTGGGTCCCTGCCCTGTGCTGCCCACTTGGCCTCAGGCACTGGGCTCCCCTGCTGAACCTCCTCTGGCCACACGCACGGGGTTGAGTCCACCACACGTCTTCTCTCTGCTGCATCCTGAACACTGTGACAAGTGAACCGTTTACAAGGACAGCAAAATAAGCAAACAAGACTGAACACTACCAAAAGCCAGCAGGTTGACCTCAGAGGTAAGACAGGACAGCTGTCCCCAGAGGAGTGGAATGTCATCATCCCAAAGGGACCAGAATTCAGACCCGTGTCTGTGTTTATGCCAGCTGCGTGGAGCGAGCAGCCTGCACTTTCTGTATGCAAGTGAAATATGACGAGGACTTGGGATGAGTGGGCGCTGGGAGGAGAGTCCCACACGTGGCTCTGGGCTGTCGCCAACTGTTGCCATGGGGTGGGGAGAGTTGCCGGCATCAAGCACGCAGATGCCGCACCGTGCTCGGCGCAGTGTGGGGCCAATCTGCGCCGTCAGGAGCTGAGAAATGAACCTTGAAGACTCGGTTTGTGAAAGTGGCCCAAGTCCTGGTGCCCACCGAGAGAGCCTCGTCCCTCCTGCAGGTCACTGCAGATCCCGGAAGGACTTGTGGCGAAGATGACGTGCACAAAGGAAGCTCAGATCAGAAATTAAATGCAGGGCTGGGGATTTAGTTCAGTGGCTAAAGCGCTTGCCTTGCAAGCACAAGGGCCTGAGTTCAATCCTTAGCACCAACAAAAAAAGAAATTAAACGCAGAAGTGAAACACGGAGGGAATTCAGAGCCGAAGGCCGGAGCAGGCTGAAAACAACGTTAGAGAAACACTCTTAAATTATTCCAAATGCCGGACATGGGACTGGTCTCCATGAGGAAAGCACAAACCCTTAGCAGATGAAAGTTACCTGTATGCTGGAAAGAAAGGGGTGCAGGTGGCCGAGAGCTGCTGGCGCAGGAATGTCCCTGAGAGGAAAGAATGTGAGCTCCACACAGGCCTGGAGAGAAGAACAAGACCCCCTCCCTCCCCAGCAGAGGGTGCCCCCAGTGCTCCCTGGCAGGCGGGACCCTGCAGCATCATCATGGCAAGGAGACACCTAGCACCTCTGTGCCCTGCCCCCGGACCCACCAGCCTGGCAGATGCCAGTCCCACTGTGGCTCAGACTGCCCCTCCCTCCAAAGGCAGAAGCGCAGTGCAGACAAAGCCCAGAGGGAGGCCCCACAGAGCAGCAGTTCTCTGCTGGGCAATGTCCCCCCGAGGGGATTTGGCAGTGTCCGGAGACGTGTTTGGGTGTCACCACTGGCGGTGTTGCTCAGTTCCCTACAGTGTCCGGCAGTCCCACAGGGCACCAGTGGTCCCGACGTCACCATCCAGGAGGTCTGCACACACCAGACCTTCAGATCACCATATCGGTGCTGCCCTGGGCTCCGTGGCCCCTCTCTGGCTTCTCTATGTTCACCACATCTGTCCCACCGGTCCCTCTCACCTGTTGGCCCTCTGGAAGGTGGAAGCAATGGTGAGATTCCCAGAGGCAGGAGGTCAGAGTGCCTGAGAGTGGGGACAGTTGGAGAAGCCACTGTGAGCAAATCTTTTCATCTCACCAGATGAGAGGGTAAAAATTCTGCAAAATACGGTAAATCTCCATAGGGTAGTAAATATTCTTAGTGTTAGGAAATCAAATTATAGAGAAGGGCTGAAGATGTAGCTCAGTGGCACAGCACTTGCCGAGCAAGGGCAAGTGTGTAAGGCCCTGGGGTTGATCCCCAGAGCCGTGATCATATCTATGTCTATGTTTATATGCCTTTATCTATTTATCTATATGTATATCAGAATATCTCCAAATCTGTATCTGTAATCTATATATCTCTAAATCTTTATCTAAATCTGTATCTCCAAATTTATATCTATTGTCTATATCTAAATCTATATCTCTGAATCTATATCTATAATCTATATCTATATCCCCAAATCTATATCTATATCTTATCTATCAATAAATTTGTATTTATGTCTATATCTAAATATTTATCTGGAATCATATCTACATGTATATCTAAATCTATTGTTAAACACATATCTCCAAATCTACATCTATATCTCTAAATCTATATGTAAAGTCTATATCTATACCTAAATCTGTATCTCCAAATCTGTATCTACAACCTATATCCACACAGCTGAATCTATATATCTCTAAATCTATATCTAAATATGAACCTAGTCTATAATCTATCTGTGTGCAGGGAGGTAGTTAGTACAGGGAAGGTAAACTACCATAACAGTAATCTTACGTGTTAGCTGATTAAGAGATATCCAGATAGTTGATAAAGCCTTATTTCCAGGTGCATCTGTAAGTCTTTTTCTGGAAAAGAACGACCTTTTAAAATTATGTTTATAAATTCTCACGGAGGCGTAGTAATTGCGTGTGTTTATGGGCATGGCACTGTATTCTGGTACCTGGTGTGATGAGCAGTCAGGGTACTTAGCCTGTCTGTCATCTCGAATGCTGATCGTTTGCTCATGGTGAGGACGGTCAGACCTTTTCTTCTGGCCGCCTTGGAATTCTCAATGCATTTTTGCCAATAGAGTAGAAGTAAATGTTCTTGGTGTTAGGAAATCAAATTATAGGGAAGGTCTGAAGATGTAGCTCAGTGCCACAGCACTTGCCTAGCATGGGCAAGTGTGCAAGGCCCTGGGGTTGATCCCCAGAGAGTGATCATATCTATGTCTTGCACCAGAACTCTCTTGCTCAACTCTAACGACCTCACTCAGGCAAGCCCTCCTTTCGCCTGGCCTTCGGTCCCCTCTGTCCAGTTTGCTACTTTAGGAGGTCAGTGTTTGGTATTTGCATAGGTGCCCTGAGTGAGGAGGAGTTGCCCTCGGCCCTGTGGGCTGCACTAGCCCATCCCAGAAGCCCCGCTGGGACAAGGAGGCAGCTGAGAGGAGAATTCACTCCCCTTCTCTCTCTGGGAGCTGGGCACCCTGCTCTTCCAGCCCTCGGGTCGCAGGACCTCAGGCTCTCTAGCCTGGAGACCAGCAAGTCTCTGGTTTCCTGGGCCTGTGGTCTCCAGCACAGAGCTCTACCATCCGCTTCTCGGTTTTGGACACTTTTGGACTCTGTTGGAGCCCTCCGGCCTGCAGATGTCAGCTGCTTTGGGAACTCCCAGCTTCCTCACCATGCGACCTGAGTGGCCTAGTAAATTTCTTCTCCTGCACCAGTCTTTACAAATCCTGTTGGCTCTATCTGTCCGGAAAACCCTGATAATACTGCTATTTTTCTTACTTCATAGTACAGATGTTAATAAATATGATTCAGAATAGATAAACAGTTAAAAACATATTACATAGATTTATGGTATCAGTCAGCAGATGCAGTGAAAACATATTTTATCAAAATAATGGAATTGTTTGAATTTTTAACTGTGTGCATATACTATACTATTTCTATGTTTAAAATGAGCAATTTTAGTACCAAGTATTAGTGAGAGTGTGACTGTGAATATAAATGGAACCATCTTTCTGGAGGGTGTTTTGGCAATATGTATCAAAAGACTTAAAATATTTCAGGCCATGCAGCTTTGAAGTATTTATCCTTAGGAAATAATTAGACATACAAAACAAAATTTATATTCAGGAATATTCATTGAATTTATTTTTTGCATCTACCAGTTTAAAATTATAATGTTTAAAGTGCCACAGTAGAGATTAGCCAAATAAATTATGGAGTATTAGGCAAAGCAATACAAAGTGCTATTCAAGTCCACGTTATAAAATATCATCCAGAGACAAACACAGAAAATAGTCACCAAATGGGCTCTGTTGGAGAGAGGCTATTTCAAGAGTATCTTCCCAATTATTTTAAATATATGTGATTGTCAGAGACGTATTTCGTATCCTTGTCCAAGATCAGAATAAAGTACCTGATTCCCCGAGATGATTTTTTTGCTAGGAGGAATTAGTGTGGCGGCTGTGTTGATACATCCAAAAGCCTCCACATAATCATGTCAAAAAATGTTAAAGAAAGAAAAATTAAATTACCCAAGAATATGTGGATTTTGATTATAGATATATGTTGAAAATGAACCCATTAGCTGAACATGAAACAGATTAGACTATACAGGGAAAAATATAGGTGATTTATAAAAGAGATGTATCAAAATGTTTATAGATTATGCTTCTGGGTGTTGGGGTGTTAGTCCTGCCACATTTCTTCTCGCTTTTCATTCCAAATCTTCCACAGAAGAAAAGCAATGTCTGTGTATGCGCATTTGTTTTTCGTTTTTCTTTTTTTTTTTTCTATCAAGGATCCATTTGCTCACTTTCTGTTAAACTCGCCTTCCTTCTCCTTGTTGCTCACCGTGCTCACACCGTGTGGCCTTCGACAGGCGTCTCAGCCAAGAATCCAGGTGGAGCAGGTGGCGCTGCCATCACCTGTCCCTGGCCTCAGGGACCAATCACAGAGAGGTCACAGCCGGAGCTGGGACTCCGGAGAGCACAGTTCCCTGCCCCGCGCGTGACCTTGGGAGGCGGGTCAAGGGCGCTGCCGAGGTCTCTGACCTGGGCTCCGGGCAGCGGTGGGGTGTGGGCGGACTGCACCCGGCCCACCCCACCCACACGGCTGTGGACCTCGGGGCTTCGTGCGCTGTGTGTCCCTTTGTTCAGGAGCGCAGCTCACAGTCACAGCCGTCCTCAGGAGTTTTTACAAGTTTCCCGATGTCACTCCGTTCATTCTTTGGTGGGAGTTCATGCCGGAAGTCACGGTCCCTCAGTCATAGATCTCTGGAAAGAATCGTAAAGATTCATTTTGCAAGTGATTAATTGTATTGGAACTATTTTCCTCCTTCAGTTTGTACTGCAATCGAGGCACTCATTCATTCTCATTAACGAAAATACTTAAACTTTTTAAACTTCTGTAAAACCTTCAAATGAATCTTAATTGAGAAAACAAACATAACACAAAAGCAATTTTGCTCTCTCATTGAGGCCAGGTCTCACTCTCAAAAAGTGAAAGAATGATGTAAAATTTTCGATTAATTCGGGCAGAAAATAGTTAAAGGCACTTTTGAGCAGAGTGTGACTTAGCAGGAGAGACGAGCTGTCACACGAAAGCCCGACTCTCCGTGGTTTTTCTCCCAGAAACAGCGATGAGCCTTTTGCACCTTGACAGCCGCCGCGGATGATTGTCCTGCTCTTTATGCCGCTCTCGGCGGAGAGGGCGGACACCCTGTTCGCTCAACGCAGACCTGACAGTCGTGTATAACCGATTTGAGGCACCGTTAGCTGGTGTGTGTTCTCTCCAGTAACAAGAGAGACAGGAGAGAATTGGGGCAAAATCTGGCCACAGGGACCGATCGCAGAGAGGGCACAGCGGGAGCTGGGATTCCGGAGAGCAGTTAGCTTGTATCTACCTGTTTTGAAAATCCCAGAGGGCACTTTCCTGATGTCCGTTGGTGTGAGTTTTACTTTTTACATTTTCCATGAAAGAGATCTGGATCCCCAGGCGCTTCACTTGCTTACTAGAATCGGCTTCTCCAGTGTTTCCTGGTGAAGGGGCTAGGACCTTCCCTGTGCCCTTTCCTGGGGCAGCTCAGATCTTTCCGAACCATCCAGCATTTTGTGCATCGTGGTAGCGAATGAGAACGCAGAGGGACACGGTGCACGCCGGGCCTCCTGAGTTCCCTTGACTGGGCTGGACAGAACCCAAATCTGCACTGGGAGCAGGCCCGATGATCCTGCCTCTCATGTCTCAGCACACAGCTTGAAGGTGGGCTGCCTGGTGGGGCAGGAGAGCCGCAGGGTCCCGGCGTGTCTTCTGTGGGATGTGTACCTCAAGCCACAGCACCCCTGTGCGGCTGGAACTCTCTCCTCTCCCGCCTCTTTGTCCAGTGTCAACTCTACTACCTGTAATGCTGACTGGCCGGCGCCCTCTCAAAACAAGTGGGACGCGAGCCATAGGATGCCTGAAAGGTAAGCCAACCTGGGCTCTGTGCCCAGAAAGAAGAGGCGCACTCGCTTTTAACAACCGAGGAGGTTTTAGATATTGTACGTAGAGATGAACGATTATGTACACATGTACATATAACGAAACACGAAACAACTCAGGCAATATGAGCAGTTTTTAAAGAAGCAAAGGTGCCACTTGCACCTGTGGAGTTTTAGGCACCACAAGAAGGTGAAGCCTGGTTCTGCAGACCACACGGTGCACGGCCAGCAGCCTGGGGCTCTGGATGCTGCACTGCTGCTGATTCTTAAGTCACCCTTCCCTCCCCAGGGCCCTCACCCCCACGTCTTTTGGCACCATCTGCATGCTCCAGTCTGGCCATCGCACATGCCAGGGGTCTTAGACGGAGCAGTCAAAGGCTTTGGATGAAGCCGCCAATTTAGAGAGTCTTGAAATAGAACATACTTAGGAATGCTCTTTAGCGCAGCTGTTGGAGGAGACAAAAATTTAAATTTATCATGGCATCAGATCATAGGAAGGTGGATACTAAAATTTTTAAAGGCCAAAGAAATGCCAACAAGAATAGATGTGAGTGTAGTGTTCTCACCACTGAGCACAGCTGTCATCTTAGCTAGGTGTCCAGCAAGCCCATGACCTGGCGTCATAGCTGTGCTGCTGCAGGTGATGTGAACAGCCTTGGTCCACAAGAATAAGACAGAGAGCAAAATAAAGACAGATAATAGGAAGTAGGGAGAGAGATCTTGTTCAAATGGGAAGGGGATCAATCAAACATCCAATTTTAATTTAATATACATAGTTGTCCCTTGGTTCTTTGGGGAATTTGTTGGGGGGCATTGAATATCACAGCCTGGGGTCACCCAGTCCCTTAGGCACAATGAAAGGCATAGCAGCTCCTTGTAACCTGTGCTTAACTTTCCTGATATTACAAACCACATCCGGATCACTTATAACCCTAATACATTGTAAAGGTTGTGTGACAATTGTTACACTGCACTGTTGAGGGAACAATGACAAGGAAAGATATCTATGCACAGTCAATAGAGATGCCATCTTTTTTCCTATATTTGATCTGAAGTTGGCTGATTCCGGAGACATAGACCCTGGCGGTCCAGGAATAATCCCATATGTTCCAGGACTGGCCGCCAAGTGGAAACTACAATTACAGTCAGGTGGAAGTTGCCACCACCTACCAGTTGTTCATCCCAATAGGGAGGACACAGACCAGATGCATATGGACACAAATGCCACCCGGGGAGCCACGCCCAGGGCTCAGGGAAATGAGCCCATCAGAGACAGGAGACACCGGCTGGCAAGGGCCATCAGAGATAGAGCCGGAGGTGCAGAGAACGTTCTGCACACCCACAGCACAGGGACTCAGGGACACGCCACAGCAAAAGAAGGCCAGGAGGTCTGCTGAGGTTCTGGAATGTCATCAGAGTCACAGGAACCCACTGGAGGGTTTGAAGCCAGCTTGGGTCTTCCTGTAGTAGAGGAGCCTTTGGCAAGAACCTGGAGCTGGGGTGAAGGGAGGCACCTGGGAATTCTGCTGCTCGGGAGGCTGAGAGGGGAGCCCTGGTGCATCCACAGATTGGAGACCAGTCCAAGCAAGACAGTAAAACTCTGCCTCAGAGGGTGAAAGCAAAAGAAGAGAATCAAGCATCAGTTCCAGCTCCACAGCCAGTAGCCTCTCTGTACTCAGGTGCCCTTTAGGGAAGTTTTGGTGTGACCTGCTGTGCAGACCTCCCTGCTCCACACCCAGTGTGACTGAGCCGGGCGCAGTGTGACCTGCCGTGCACACCTCCCTGCTCCACACCCAGTGTGACTGAGCCGGGTGCAGTGTGACCTGCTGTGCAGACCTTCTCTGCTCCAGGCCCAGTGTGAAGGAGCCAGGCACAGAGGGGTGAAATTCCTTGTGGAAGGGACAGTGAGGGTGTCCCAGGTTCCACCCTCTAGGCCTGTGCTTTGTTTCATGTCCATAGCGGTGGAGACTGCTCATTACTGTGGTGGGTAATGAAGTGACGAATGTCTGTTTCTTCCCCTGGCCTAGGCACAGGTGCTGTTGTAATTTCTGAGATTATTTACATGTTAGTTTTTAATGATTCATTTATAGATATTCGTCTCATTAACTGATGGAGTCAGAAATACACTTTTGCAACTGCGGGACAATGTCACAGTGACTCCTCAGCCACCGTTTATTGCAAACATATCGCTCTGAGTTTTATACCCTTCCTCCCTTGTAAGAGAAAAAGGAGAACTCCACACATAACAAGGTGGAAGATAAAAACATATTTTTACAATAAAAGAGCTGTCATTTACCTATAAGAAAAGAAACAAACTAGGCTTGTTCATTGTTATGTGCCTTGTCCTTCCTCCAGCTAGACATTTACAAACCCTTAGAACATTCTGGATTTTTTATTATTGTTCTATTTAAAGGCCTCTTAACAGAAAGGAGCCTTCAGCAGTGAGACATCATGTTGCACAAGAGCAGATGAAAACATCGCCACCATCCTCTCAACAGTCACTGGGGACTCTACCCTCCACTTCCACCAAACTTACCATTTTGAGGCTCAGACGGGGACTGGCCTGTCACAGCGGCCCTGGGAAGACTCGCTGTTTGCGGAGTGCTGGGTGTAAATTGTGCTTAACTCCAATTACAAATGAAGTTACAGAAGAATATAGATCAGTGTGAGTTATAGTTATTTTCTTTCCAACTTCCAGGAAAAGACAGTGCTGATAAAGAAGATTTAGCCTTTGAAAAACAGTTCGAACAATAAAATGCGAAATAAAATAGTATTTAAGGATTTGTTTTAAAAGTCATCTATCCCCTCTGTATTTAAAAGCATTTGTCTCTTTTATTTTCATAAAATGCATCTTGTGATTATTTTAGGGGCCCTCCTGCTCTGAATTTGCATAAATTTGTTAATAGATGCAGCATCGAATCACAGATTGATGGCATCATATACAGTACCATTTTGCTTAAACTACAATGACTGTGTATGTTACGTGTGTATTGCACACGTGTTGCCCACAATCCACATTAACTTTTGAAACTGAAATTTGTCATGTTTGTTTTGAAGGAAGTTGGACCTATTAACTGAAGCTAGAGATGGGCACGGGGTTGCCAGAGGGCTGTGAAGACTGCAGGATTGAGCCTGAATAGCTTCTACCCTCTGAAATCTCCACCCAGCCCAGATGGTGACCACGGCCCTAGTTGGGTTACAGGATTAGGAGTTTGAAGCTGAGAGTGGTAAAAAACAAAAGAACACAAAAAAGAAACCCGCCTGGGACAAAATGGAAACCAGCAGCCAGGAAGGTGACACCCAATGTCCTCTTCGGAGGTTGACCCACTTGTCCTGGCCAGGGGTGTGGGAGGCAGAGCTGGCCTTCTCTGGGAGGAGAGAGAGAGCGACCCCAGCAGTTCAGTGCAGGTCTGTATCCTTGTGCCCTGACCCAGGGGACCGCAGGACAGAGAGACACCTAAGGTCAGTGGGTGCCGGAGACTTGGAGAGAGGGGCTGTGTGGGTATTCAGAAGGGTCCAAAATGCTGCAGGATTTGCATTTCCTGGTGGAATCAGCCAGTTTGCATCCTTTCGGGATCTGAAAGGATCCCTCTCTCCCATCCTCCACCACTTTTAAAACCATCACCAATGTGCCCAGCAAGATCAGCACCATTCGTACCAAATCCTGCACAACCTCTTCTTAAATTAGCTGGGATCTGATGGTGATTTGAGCTCTGACCTTCACTTCCTCCGGGAAGGTCTCTCTTTCTTGCTTCTCTAAGAAGAGGTCATAAAGGAGACCCTGCTGTGGGCATCGAGCTGTTTCTAGGCAGCTAAAGTCAGGAGAGATATTTATATTTCCTGGGATCCAAGATGGGAGATCATCAGAACAGACTTCTGAGCAAGTAACCATCTGTGTAAACCAAAGTGTCATGGTGTACGAAGCAGAAAAACAGGATGCCAAGTGGATCAGATTTGGGATGATTCCCTGTGACACAGACCTAATGTCCCGGAGACTTTTTAGTAAGATATTCACTAATGAAAGAGATTGAACAACATAGCCACAGAGGAAAAGGATATTTTAAAGCAGAGCAAAGTACAACATTCCTTCTCAAAGCAGGTACAAAAATCATGTTTTATCTTACCTACCTAAATGGAATTAGGACCTCTTGTTAAAGTATTAATTGAAGGAAATTTGCTATTATTCAGTCTTTTCTTTACTCATGTATGACGCTAGTGACAGGTTTGCTAGCTGACAAATACCTATTTTTATAACAGAAGAGTTAATCAAATGTGGACATGAAATATGGGACCATTTGAACCTTTGTGGACATCTGAGTCATTTAGGGAGAAAACGTAAAGGTGACTTTGTCTCTCTCTTTTTTTTAAGAGTAGGAAAATTTATCGAGGAACAGGAATGGGGAATAGGAACAGCTCCTGAGAGACAGAAGAGGTCCAAATGGGTTGCCCATGACTTCATCTCTTTACAAAGTGAAGTATAGCTTTGAGAGGAGGTGAAAAGTTAGACATGAAACATATTTAATCTCATTCAAAGGAGCATAGGTCTCTACTTTACTCCAAAAGAACCTCCCATGAATATTGATGAATATTCATTAGATAGAAAGACTCCCATCCAGATGATTGTTTCAAAACACAAAGGCTTTTGTGGAGTAACATAAGGTAAAGTGAGTATAACGCTTCTAGGTGGAAATTTCTTTCTAGTTATTTCTTGGGAAATCTGTTTTTTAGAAGTTTAGAAGAAAAAAATTGAAAAATTGGGAAAATAGGAAAGACTTAAATTTGAGACCCATGAGACTTAAGTTTTATGCTGTTCATCAGCCAACCCAGAGACGTGCGTGGGCAAAGAATCCACCGAACGGAAAGCGACGCAGGGTCAGGGTGACATTTTGGGAAGGAGAGAGGCAACCATGGGGGATCAAGTGGTCTCGGCTGTGTTTCTGCATCGATAAGTTTGTATGTTCAGCAGACTTTTACACTATGAATGACATCTAAGAAAGAAGCTTGGAAGAGAAAGTAGGTCCTTTAGCTGGTAATTTTGATTCCTGATTCAAGTTCGTGCTGTGAACTTGGCTAAGGGCAAGTCCCTCCGTGCTGCTGGTGTTTCTTGGTGTTTAAATACTCAGTGTGGGCAGTAGTTATTTATTTACTTACGGAAGAAATGCACAGGGATGTCTGTAGAGGAGGCAACATAAAATCAGAAGGGATCAGACTTATCCAAAGCAATCGCATTCCCAGTGGCAGAGCCAAAATCAGGGCAAGTAGACAAAAATATTTAAATCTTTAAAAAAAGACACGAAAAAACAAAACAAAAGATATTTTTAAGTTATGGAATATTTACCACAAAGCAAGGCCAAAAGTATGTGATAGAACAATCACTGTTTTGCTTTAACATTTAATTTTAAGAATAACTTTTAAATGTTGAATGCCCTTGGTGTCATTTGTCAATTTTAAATGCTTTTTATTAACAATGGTTTTGTAATTAATATTGTTTTCTTTTAATGTTTTCTATTACCAAATGTGTACGTCAAATAGAAACTTCTTTTAGTTGTTCTTGAAATATATAATCTTGTCACAATCATTGGTTTATAATAATAATGAATCATTTATTATATATATTGATAGAAAAAAGTAGAGCTCCAAGTTTCAGGAAATTATTGTGTTTATCATTATGGTGAGTGGCCAGTGATTACTTTTTAAGGTTTAGGCTTATGGAAAAAAACCAGTGCAACCTGATTTTGAGAATTCCTGTGCATTTCAGGGTTATTTGATGTTTCATTCCAAATCCTAAATAGAGACTTTTCTAAGATTCAGGTATTTTTCATGAATTTAGGAAACATTAAATGCGAGGACTACTAAAACTCTCAGTCTGATAACAGGAGAATTTGTTCCAAGACTTAGATGGGAGAAAAGTTAAGAATTTAAGTGAAAATGACTTACAATTTCTTGAATTCAGCTATTAAGCGTGTGTTCTTCATCTTCATGGGGTGGCTGCACACTTGGACAATAGTTTATTTATTTCTTCATTTAAAGGTAGAATCTTGGGTTGGGGACACAGCTTCGTAGAGCTCTTGTTTGACATGCAGTGGGGCTGGGTTTGATCCCCAGCACTGTAAAAATACACAAATAAAATAAAATCCTGTCTGCTCTGTGTCGCCTGGGATGCAAACTGAACCAGAGTCTGTGATGTCTGGGCCTGCGGATCCACATACAAAGGCATCTAAGCATCCTGAAGACGCAGCCCCGCTGTGGCCTCCCACACCCGGATACGGAGAAGTTGGTCCTGAAAAATGTTACACGTGTTGCTTTTGGGGCGCAGAGTCAACCCCGAGATTCAAAGAAACTTAGAAGAAAGGTAAGAAAGACAAATTGGTGAGAGAGAGCGCTGGTTGCTTGGCTCAAAAATGAGGCGAGGTCTCTGGGCACCAGTTTCGTCTGGGGAATTTCCAGGGCTGGAAATGGGGGCTGCTTTTCACCAGAAAGACATCTCAGAACCTGACTTCAGAGCCCCAGGGTGAGGGGCGCAGCCGGGAGAGCAAGGACTCAGGGAGCTGCGCAGGCGGCAGAGCCGGAGGGCCCCAGGACACTTCTGTCCCAGAGCAGGAGGCAGGCGTGGGCTCCTCATGGCTCCTCTCCCTCACTGGCTGTCACACGGGCAAGATGTGAAAACCCCACTGGTACAGGTCTCTGAGTCACGCGCACCCATCCCGAGGGAGGATGTGAGCTCTGCAAGTGAAGGACGTAACCAACACAGGACTGTCGGGGATCCTGGAGGACAGGAAGAGGGTACAGGTGGAACTAACGTGGACGACACAGGACAAACAACAGACAGCAGCAGATGACAAAATCCGACGGCGGTTCCTCTGATCTGTGTCGCAACCTGCTCGTCCGTCCCAGGGAAGGTGATGCTGACCTTTGTGGAGGGGACAAGCGCATGACGGCGGTCCCTTCTGAGCTGTCCCCATGTTTGCGGGACTGACGGGACCTGCCGTAGGGGTGGGGACCCCAGCTGGGCTCCTCATGTGGCATCGTGGAACGTGGAGCGCGGACACCAGGAGTGAAGTCTGAGCTCACGGGGGAGGCAGGAGGGAAGGGCTGCACACTGCGTGTGGGAGAGCCCCGGCTTGCTCGTCTGTGGTGAGTTGGGCGACAGACTTTGGCACAGCTCCGTACCTAGCGATGCAGACGGGCGATGCTGTGTCTGTGTGCTTTGCAGACACGATGGGACACAGAAATTCCTGGCTCAGGATGATGCCTCCTAGGCATGGTGCTCTGAAATTGTACCTGGAGAACACAGTAGGTCTTTCAAGGCCGGTCGAATCTCATCAAGAACCAACCGTCCATGTCAAGGAGAGGACCGCGTGTTGTGAACAGTTCCCGAATACGCTTCCGCACTAAGTGTGTGGGGATGGGTCTGTACGCTGGGAGAGGTCACTGTTCATGCTCCCTTCACATTCCGTCCTTCATTCAGCAAGAGTCCTTGGTGCACGTTGTAGGCCAGATCCGACGTGTCCTCACAAGGTCCCCAGGCTGTGGCACAGCTTGGAGGTACTGCAGCCTCATTTAACTCAACCTCTGCTTTAGAAGCTCGTCTCCCAATACGGTGGCATTCCAGATGTGAGATGGGAGAATCAGGGCTGCCAGCTGTGAATGCAGCAGGATGGTAGTCCAGCTAATCACATCGGTGTGTGTGACACTTAGATCCTGGGCCTGACGGGTTCGGATGGAAAATAGCAAAGGGAGAAAAATGAGTCGGGAACACTTACTTCTCAGCGGCTGGAGAGAAGGGCTCAGCACAGAGGAACGTGGGGAGGGAGGAGGTGTCCCGGAGTCAGGGGACACAGTCGTCCCGGAGGTCGCTGCTGATGGCAAGTCAGCTGCCCCGGGTGCTCGTGATGCTGATGAGCCGCCCACCACCGGGCGCCCTCGGTCCCGATTACCGCAATTCCCCCAGTCCCGGGGAGATGAGTAGCGTTCAGCTCTGCACTTTGAAGATAATTGAGTTGTACTTCGGAGGGGTTAAATGACTCACCTAGTCAGGAAAATATACCTGATTTTCAAGGCTCACTGCAAAATGAAAATGCAAGGAAACTGGTGTAAAAGTGTCAAGAATTTCAACATGGCCGCTGCAGACTGAGACCAGGCTCAGGTCCCTTTGAAGGGGCCCGTGGAACAGGCAGGCTTTGCAGCACAGCTCTCTGGCCCTGATCTCATCATCACTGGTGCAGATGATCTCTACTGAAAATGTGCAGGGTTTCCCGCCTGACAGCTGCAGGAACCACCTCCTGGGATCCCGCTACGGAGGAGGCCCCCAAAGCCAGCCTCCTGCTAAAATGAGCCCACACATCGGTCAGGTCAGCCCCTGGAGGGCAGGTGGGATGTGAGGGCGGCTAATGGAAGCTCTTCATTTGAAAATGAATTAGGGATTCTGTGACTTCCAGCTGCGACCATGAAATCTAAGCTCTGCACAAGGGACTGGATGTGAGAAATATCAGACTGCATACAGGTTTGAGATTTATTCAAGTTGACACTGTCTGCCACAGTGCTATTTGGAGCCTTTCTAGGTGTTTATTGCTGTGGTGCCTTCTCATGTCCCAAGCAGACATGGCACCTGAGCCTGAGCTGACCGACTCGGACCTCAGCACCAGGTCCATGGACTGGAACTCCGTGTCTGCACCTGCATTTGGTTAGATGCACACTCACAGGACACCGATTTTTTTTCTGGCCTTTCTTTCTTTTTTGAGGGGGTTGGTCTTCACGGGAAGTACCACTGCATCGCTGTTCCAGGTTTTTAAATCCTTTCACCACAGTCATCAGCTTTGTGATTATCTCTGCTTCTCCAACACCTGGTCTGACTTTGGAAATTATTTACCATCTGGTCAAATCCTGAGCAATTGTAACAGTGTGATGGCAGGATGAAATGTTGTTTGTTTAGAGACTCAATCATCTTCTCCAAGAGTTAGGTAGCATTAAATTAAACTCCGGCATTATCTTAGTAAATGCGTTTCCTTTGTAGACTCTCAGCACATTGCTCTGGATGGGGTCTGGGGGGTTTCTTTGCTGTTGTTCTTTCCCTGCCTGTGTTGGGAAGAGCTGTGAGGGTCTTGCTGCAGGTTGCTCGTGTCACGCTTGCTCAGTGATTTCCATCGCATGTTGACACAGGATACACTCCATGGCTTGTGCATGACAAGCATGAACTTGGGGTCATACTAGGTCAGCCATTTCCTTCCGGGATCACCCACTGGCCAAAATGCCCTTCCTTTCCGATGCGGTGTTCAGGACAGGGCCATTCACGTTGAGCATGGTGCTGACACGACCCCTGGGGGTCTTGGGTGGTCTGGTTGCCCCCGGTGGGAGTGCCGGGCACCAAGGTGGTGCCTGGTGCAGGCCTGACTCCTGCTCTGAAGTAGAAGGTTGAAGGAGAGTCAGACTGAGACCAAAGTGCCAAAGTGAAAGTAACTTTAATAAAGCAGAAGCAAGTACAAAGCTGCTTTCTCTCAGTGAGAGAAGGAGGGACACCCAAAACTGACACCATCAGGCACAGGCCCATTACACAGCTTTTATAGGACTTGACTGGGGGCCCACCCTGACTTTGTCAGCTGAGGGTGTCACTACTTGATTGGTCAATCGGCTTGTTACTACGGAACGTGGGGAAGGGTCTCCGGGGACTTTCCATTCGGATCGGGAGTCAAGCTTTCTTTCTTTCTATCTTCTATAAAAGCAGTCTTGCAAGGTACAGCACAGAGAGGAAATGTGACCACAGGCTGCCATCCTCGCTGGCAGTGTTAACCACAGGGGCTATAGTAACCTGCTTTTGCTCCTAATAAAATGCCTCATGTCTCTTCTCGAGGGGCCTCTTGTTCTAGCCCTGCCTGACATTCCCCCTGCCCCTGTAGTCCCATGAGGAGCAGGACACATTGGCAGGAAGGTGCACTTCGCGGCAGTGTGTGTGCTGCCTGGAGCCTGGTCCTGGAGCAGAGGTGGCCTGGTGCTGTGCTTGGGACCTTGTCCTCTGGAGCCACTCCCCGCACTGGACCTGGATCCACTGTTCCCTGGCTCTGCATTCTTGGCCAGGGCAGTGTTTACCTCTCTTTCCCACTGGCAATGCAGATTTACTGTGACCACCTGGTAGGGTGAAGGTGAAGCCAGCCAGCCAGGATTTCTTCAGTGCTCAGACCGGTGCCTGGCACACAGTGCCACGTGAGTGCTGCTAAGTGAACATGACCGTGGCAAACCATCCATCCACAGACAGGAAAGCAAGCAGCCTGTTGTGTTTACATCTGGACACCCTCCCCAAGCCTTGTGCACTCATCAGTGGGGCTTTGGGAGGTGACTTGATCACGGGGGTGTGATGCTCATTGATGGATTCCTCACTGATGACTTTATAGCTAAAGTTGATGTTGGGAGGTGGGGCCTGGTCTAAGGGTGCAGGCCACTGTGACCCAGACAGGTTCATCTCCCTTCTTGGCTCCTTCCTTGCTCTCTGCTTCCTGTCCCCCATATCCTGAGCAGCTCTCCTCCGCCAGGACCCCCTGCCACACTGCCTTGCCTTGGATCTGGCCAACTACAGCCTGAAACATGAGCTAAAACAAGCCTCTCTTAAAGTTGCAGGTATTTGGTATCCTGTCTCAGCAGCGAGAGAGTAACTGAGAACAGCCACAGGACAGCGGATGAGATTTTATAAGATTCAGGTGGCTGAAAATGTGTTCAGACAAAGGAAGACACACTGCACACATCCTGGAGCCTCCAGCCTTCTGAGCTGAGTGGTGGCTCCCACAGTATATTCTGCCTTTCACCTCTGGGACCAGGGCAGCCTCAGTGACTTCGGGCGATGGCCACATCGGCCATCTGCTTTTGCTATGCCTTTGGTGTGCTTGTCCTTCTTCTTGCTGAATTTACTCACCCAGGAACCATTTACTGAGTGTGAGACAAGGTGCTGTGGATACAGGGGCCCAGTCGGGAAAGGGCAATGCTTGAGTAAAGACACGCCAGGTGGTAACGGTGGGCAGAGGACAACGCACCAGCCATGTGGGCGTCATTGACAGGGGACAGGAGGCAGGGGAGAGACCCAGCAGTGGAAGGCCCAGAGACTGCAGAGGCCTGGGAGGGACCCGGGGACTGTGTCTGGGGCAGAGGGGAAGGGGCTGGAGTAGCAGGGAGGGACACAGGCTGGCTTCCCGGGTTATCCTGAGCTGCCCTTTTGGGGCTGGACACCCCCATGGTCCCTCCCCCTCAGGGCTGTGTGTTGCATCTTCTTCCCAAGCTTAGGAACTGCAGAAAGGAGTCGGGCTTGGCTGGAGAGAGTAAGCACTTACCACACACAGGAAGAGAGCGTGGTTGTCCCAGAGAGCTCTTTGCCCCTCACCCAGCTATCCTGGCTCCTTTCAGCTCTGTCCCGATTTTCCACACGTTACACCCCGCCCCCCAATCTCCGTGGAGCCCATTGGGCTCCATCCCGCTGCCTCCTGCAAAGATATGCAGCGCCACCCTGTCCTCCAGAAGCAGGTTCTGGCAGCTGTGAGGTCCAAACCACAGAAAGCTCTGTGAAACACACAGGCTGCTCCTAGCCATGGAAAAACTTTTTGAAAATAGCCAAATCAGAATCCAACTTTTCTAATCCTGCTTCTGTAAGCAGGATAGCAGAGTACCTTTCCTGGTTACCCAGACCTGACATCCAGAGACGTGTCTCTGCTTTCTCTTGGATTTACACCTGAGACTAGATACCTAAGGGCTGCCCCACGTGTCATTTACCTGGAAAATGAAGCCAATTGCTTATTTTCCTGCTCCCAGGAAGACCTGGTGAAGGTCAGGCTCCTTGTCGGCAGGACAGCATCTTTACAGAGAGTCCAGGGAGAGAGACCCTGGCTGCAGACTGTCCGGTGCTATTTGTGGTCCAGGACCCAGGTTTGAGTGCCTCTGTTTTGGACCGCGACCACACAGAACAAGGACGACTCCTAAGATCTGAGGCTCTGGAGGTGGCACTTAGGGGCAGGGTATAACCGCAATGCTATGGCACCCTGAACACATCTTCTCGCTTTCCAGCTTCTTGGGAAGAGGGGCTGTGCTTCCAAGCTGCCAAAGCGGAAGGTTCTGCCTGGGAACAGATCAGCCACCCACAGTATCCCATGGACGGAGCCGTGCTGCTCTGGACCGCCCCTCAAGGTGCCCTTGACATGGCTGTGCCTTCAGCTCCCGGCTGGGCTGATGCCTCCTCTGCTAGGAGCTCTGTAGGTGAGGACGGCTGTGAGCCTCAGGGATCTTTCCCTGGACTTCGGCCTCCCCTGTCCCTCTCGCCATCTCCAAATTGAGTACTGACATTTCATACTGAAGTCCTGACACCCGGAGCTCTTGGAAGGACATAATTATGCACGCATTATATGGAGACCACTTGGAGGCAGGTATGCTGACAGGTTGAGTCTTTGCGTCTTTCTGGGGTGTTACAGGTCCCAGGCTGAATGATGCCCCCGCCAGAGCTGGCTGGAGCTGGGTGACACGGGGTGTCTCTATCTGGAGGACGATGGGATTTATTCAGATTAGGAGGAAAATTCGCCACGGTGCTTAGCAGAGCCAAGTTCCGACCCGTTTCTGTGCAGCGACTCTCTGGATGTCACACAGGGGCTGCCCTGGGAATGAATCAGCCCAGCGCCTGAGCACCGTGAGCGACATTTGTAAAGGACAGTGGCTAACATACGGCCTAAAATTAACAAGAGAGTGAACATTCATCCACCAGCCAGCACACGGGTCCCTGTGCCGCACGTCCGACTGGTGTTCCCTGGTCTGTGGCACAGAGTGTGTGGGCCGACACAACCAGTGCCGACGGGTGCGTGGGGCCGAGGTTGTCGCCTGCGGGTCAGCTGCGCCCCGGGCCCTGGGCTGGGCGTGAGGCCCACAGGAAAGGCTCTGTCTCCCTTTGTCACCGTGGTACTGCACGGTGCTGTCCTCTGAGCTGTCTTAATTAACACGTGGGCGCTGCTAGTGCAGACAGCACTCAACTCATCGCTGTCCTGAGCGAAAGCTCCCTCTGACTCACTGAGTTGCTGTTAGCAGGCATCCTCCCTCGAGAGTGTCAACGTTGAGGTCACACCTGCTCACTGCGTCCTTTCCTCTGGATAAGCTGAATGCAAGGCCACCGGCGTGGGGCTCCCAGGCTGGAAGAGGCTCCCAGAGCAGAGAGCGAAGCAGGCAGTGTGTACCACTGTCGGGAAATACAGTAGGACTCGTTAACACACGCAGAAACTTGGAGACGGTGTAAGATGCTTCCTGGCAGTGCGGCTGCTGAGAAAGTCTCCTCCGCGCCTGTGCTTGCTAGGCTTTCCTTTAAAGAGGTCCGGGGCACCCCATTTATATCCATCTCCCCATCCAGCGATGCAGCGGACAGTCCCTGACAGCTGCAGAGCTCTTCCCGCCACCCAGCTTTATGCTCTGCAACTTCTCAAAGGAAGCCAAAGACTAAGGCGTCCTTGGCTGAGAGGGCGAAGCGTGGCCACTGTGGTGGCATCTGGCCATCCTCCTCCCCTGGCCCTGGGGGCGTGCGGACCCCAGGCCTGGCTGGCAGGTGGAGCCTGCAAGTCTCAGCCCCTTTTCCATCCAGGCGGCTGCCGTGCCCTCCCCAGGTTCAGCCACCAGAGCAGCCGTGGTTGCCCTGGCATAGGTCTGGGGAAGTGAAATCATCACACGAATGTTACACACACGTGCTACTTTTGGAGTGGGTCTGTGCAGGGTGTTCTGGAGCTGGCTGGGAAGCGTGCAGGGCGTGCTGGGGAGGCCTGGAGCTCCTGCACCCCAGGCCCCAAGTGGGATCAGTGCCCTCCAGTTTGTTATCTCTGCAGCCCTGAGGGAGCTGCCTAACCTCTCTGGGCCCGGCTTGTCATCTCTAAGGCTGGTGGCAGCACAAGCACATGCCTCTGCTGGTTCATGTGGAGGATGCTTGACTGAATACGTGTGCTGTATCAGAGCCTGGAGCGTCAAGAGCATTGCACGTGTTTGCTGACATTACCTATAGAAGAACATTGTCGCTCGTCCTCTGGAGAGGAGTACACGGAACAAAGTGTGTGAGACAGACAGTGAGACTTGTGAGGGCTCCACTTACAGCTCTCCAACTTTGCTGCGTGGATCTGTCCCAGGCCGGCCGAGTGAGGCCGAGCACTCTGGCACCGGGGGCAGCAGTGTCCAAGGCTCTGGTCACCAGGATGCTGCAGTGAGCTGTGTTGCTAAGCGGTGGTGTCCGGTGGGGTGGGGCTCATGGCATATTTCCCACCTACAGCGTCTTTGGTCGCCGTGGCTGTGAGGGGTTGAGATCCCATCCCAGGTCAAGGGGCATCTGGGCATCCTGGTGCATGTGACATGGTGGGTTAGTGACCACCGTCTTCAGTACCTGCCTCCTGTTCACAAACGGGTAGCAAATGCCCCCGCAAAGCAGGTGGCGTTGTTTATAATCAGGCTGTTTAGAATTAGAACAAACCACCCTGCCTCTGACTCCCCACCAAGCAATCCCATGAGAAGTCAGCAATTCTATGAGAAATGCCCTCCAGGGTGCTGACTTTGAATGAACGCCAAGGGGGAAGTTGTACGTTATCCCTACCAAAGTTCAACTCGCGGCTCAAGGGGGAGAAATTTAGGCATTTATACTTCAGTCTCCATTTATGATATCTCCACTGTGGCATTTTGTGATTCTTTTAAGGCAAGGAGTGCTCTGGTTAATTTATTGATGTTTTCTAATGAAAAACTTTCATTTCTTCTTCTGCATGTGCAAACACAGTGTTTCTGAAAGATTTTCACAGAGCCTTTTGCATCGCACTCCGCAGGCACTGGTGGCCAAAGCCAGATGGAGGGAAACCTGTTCTTAGTTCACCTGAGCCAGGACCTCAGGCACGCAGGGCTTGAGAGAAAAAACAAAACGCAACGCTCACGAGGCACTCAAAGACCTAGAGAGACGGCGTGCAAGAGCTCCGGGAAGTGCTGGCCGCAGAAGCCTGAGCCACGGTGTTTTGTCCGCCCTGCAGCCCTGTGACTGTGTCCAAGGGCAGGGCCTCCTCGGGCCCATTGGGAGGGAGACAGTCATTGTTTGCTGTCTGTGCCAAGGGCAGCACACTGCCTGGGTCTGCCTGCCTGCATTTACTCGATTGCTTCAGAAATAGAGGACGGAGGTGTCCCTGTGTGCCTCCTGAAGGCCAGGCGAGTCTGTGCCACCCACACAGAAAAGCTGCCGTTCTCTTGTGTCCAGCAAGGAGGCTTTGCCCTTGGACAGGTGCGGTGAATACAATCTACTTACAGAGAGACACACGCAATGAGAGGCACACTTGTCCTGAAGAATTAGTCATTTCTATGCCAGGCATGGTGGTGCACACCCGCAATCCCAGCACTTGTGAGGCTGAGGCAGGAGGATCACCATGAGTTTGAGGCCAGCCCGGGCCACATAGTGAGTTCAAGGCCAGCCCGAACTACGGAGTGAGACCCTGTCTCCAAAAAAGAGTCATTTCTAGATATGGTTAAAAACAGGGAAAACAGAGGACTCGCCCTGGGATGGCTCACAGATCTTCTGCTGGAGCTGCGCCCTCTGGCCCTGTGGGCCTGCCAAGGGTTTCACATTCTGCTCGCTGCTACCCTCCCCACCACCCTCCTGAGAGCTGCGAGTGGGAATGGGGACAAGAGGGGCTGCCTAGCCAAAGCCCCAGACAGGCGACTGGCCACGGAGCAGACAGGAATTGTACCTGGGATATCTTACTGTCAGGCACACAGGTATAAATGACACAGCAGGCCCCAGTGGGGTGTGAGACTGTGTGTGTGTGTGTGTGTGTTTGTGCATGTGTGTGTCCATGTGTGTGTTGCTGGGGGAAAGTCAAACTGTCCCTCCTACCAAGACACCTGGAAATGCCAGAGGTGATGTAACAAGTGCACTTCTGACTGCAGAGATGGGCTTGTGAGCAAGCAGGAGGATCCCCAAGGGCCAAAGGCCGGGCGGAAACTCCAGCCCCTGGGACACCGCCGAGCCCGGGGCACAGGCTGACGGCCATCACAGGGAATCGGGGTGCAGGTGGGAGCTGACAGCCCGCCCCGGGCCCGGCCACAGCGAGGAGGGTAACCCCTAGTGGAGACCTTGAATCAGAAGAAACTGCTCTTTGTTGTGGGCGAAATCGTGGGAGCTTACCAGTCACAGTTTGGGCTGGCTGTGCAAAGCCGCATCCGTAACCTCCCTGAAAATTTGCACAAGTCTTCCATAAAGATGGTTTAAAGTTTCGATTTGTACCATTTTATGAAGCCAAGTGCCCCAAATGAAAAAGCAGTGCAAAAGGCCGGAAACACCTCTGAGGGGCTCACAGAAGTGGACATGCTGTCCACTCGCAGCCATCCCTTCTGGTCCCGGGTGACACCCAGTTCCCACACGCCCTGCTGGGAGTGTGCTCACAATCCTTGGTCCTGACACATTCCCACGAAGACCCAACTGCGCTAAGCACAACTGACCCAAACAAGTACCGGAAGCACTATTCCCAGGCACTCAGATCGTTAAGAGTAAAGTAGACAGAAGACAGAAAATAAATGTTTATAAACAGCAAAACTGAGAAGCAAATAACAATGTGGGAACGGGCAAGATATTGTCAGCCGAGAGGAGGCGCGACTGAGAAGGACAAGCCCAGAAGAAGCCGGCCTGGCTGTCAGGGACCCCTCCACCGAGGGCCGGCGTGTGTCTTACACTGAGCCGCTTAATCCGCTTCTGGGTGAACTGACCTTTGGCCGGTCTTCATCAGACAGGCATCCCGACCACTTTGGTATTTCCGCGAGAGGCCGGTGATGGAAGTGAGCCGCTGCACTCGCTGCCCCTCTCTCTCGGAAGGAGAACTGAAGGGATGGCACCCAGGAGGCTGGCACCGTCAGCGTCGCCCAGCTTGCAGGGAGTAGCGGCTGGGGGAGGAGCTGCAGCACCCAGGCCAGCGAAGCTCACACCTCCAGCTTTCCATCCTTCTGTGATAGCTCCACTTCCAGAATGCGTGTTGCATTTGTACCGGTTAGAGTCCTTTGCTAATCGTATGATTAAGAACCCGCACAATGTCGGGACTGACCCCTGCTCACCACAAAGCATCACCTCAGTGCGGGTAAGTGTTGGGGTGGGGCAGGTCGCAACAGGAGGCGGAGGACCGGGGACGCCTGCTGTGGCGTGGGCCACACAGCACCCCCAGGTGTGTACCTGCAGGTATTTACCTAAAGGAAGTTGTTGGAAATCAAAGAGAATCCAAGCGGTTTTCAAATGAGTAGAAATTAACCTCAGTAACCCTGCAGACACACACTTATTCCTGGACTTTTCACTGTGGCAGTCGCTCTGAGGAAGGGAAATGAGAATATCACATCTTTCCCCTTCCGTCTGTAATTAAAGCAGTTAGCGGTGTGCACGGGCCCAGCCGCTATTGGCAAATTTGAAAAGGAAGACTGTTAAATCACTTCTCAGGTAGGAAGTTCCTGTTCGATGACAGGATACCTTTATCCAGCCTGAGAAAATGACACGTTCTCAGCAATGTGCAAAGACGCGGATTGTCGCAGGGAGTCACTTTCCTAGTAATTGCTGTCTCTATGAGAGGTCAGCCTGAACAACTTTTAATAGACTCAGCTGTGATGGCAAAAGCTGGGGCGGGCGGAGGCGACGCAAATGGAGGATTCAGGAAGGGCGCTCCTCATGGGGATTTTTCAACAGTGAATTGCTGATTTGCACGCACTAAGCTCAAAGTATTAGGAATAAAACATAGAAGATAAGGGGAAATTAATTTTCTTGTTCTCCCTTTGTGTATTTGTCATTGGAAGCTGTTTGGGGAAGTGTTGCTACTTTTGTTTAAGATGTTGCATGACTTCTAAAAAAATCTCAGTTGTAGGTCCCTTAGCTTGGGGTTTTACAACCACTCAGACAAGACTAGAAACAAGTTTCAACAACTGAACATTCTTGTGACAGTATTGGTACTTCCCCCTTGGAGTGAACAGGATTTAAAATGATTTACATTGTTTAATATTAATAGCATCAAATACTCATGGAACCAAGAGACAAATACTGATTACATGAGGCTGGAGAGTGGCCTCCTCAAGCTAGAAAGGGGAGCCTCGGTCCGTGCCCCAGCATGCAGCGCTCCTGCCCCCCTGAGTGGGCATCCAGTGGCACCTTGCTGTCACCAGCTGTGTCCTCAACTCTAATTCAAGGAGAGCACTACTTTTCCTGGAGTTTTATAAGGATTAAATGAGATAAGATGGGTGAAGGGCCAGTCACATGGAACTACTTTTACTTCTTGGCATTTGCATGGAAAATGACAGCAAAGTGTCTTCTTCAGTGAAGTCCTAGGATTGCTTTGATCATTACCATAAAATATTTCTGAATAGGGGTGTGAGAGGTGAGAGCCCCCCTTAACTACACAGCTGCAGAGATGCACTAGGCTTCCTGGATGCAGGGCCTGCTCTCCCCAAGCCTTGAGTCGAATTGTCCCTGAGACAATTGAAATTGTGAGCCGTGACTTTGAGGAGCCAGCTCATTAGTGCAGAGGGAGGGTGAACTCCATGGCCGGTACTGGCCATGGTCCGGGCTCTGCACAGAGGAGGCCACCACGAACTAAGCAGTGTTTCTGTGCCATGATATTTCGGCCTTGGAGCTTGCCTACCAGGGACTGAATTCTCCAAAACCATGAGCCGAATTAAACCTCTCCTCCCTTAAACTGTGGCTGTCAGGTATTGTGCGCAGAAACAGTGATGTAGCAAACATTTATTATGCCCTACTTTTGTGGGCACATTTTGATGGTGGCCATTGCAGGGAAAGGGAGGTTGTGTCCCAGTCTGGTTTTGGTTTGCCTTTCCTTAGCAATGTGTGATATTCAAATCTTTTCTTGTGCATTGTGCATCCTCTTTGGATTGTCCATCTAAAACCTCTGCCCACTTTTTAATCAGGATATGTGGTTGTTCTGTTTTGGGACTTCTTTATTTTTCTGAATTTTAACCTTTGTCAAATGCGAGTATTTTTTCCTGTTTTGTAGACTGCACTTTCATTGTGTTATTTCTTTTGCAGCACTGAAGTTTTGAATTTGAGTTGGTACAATTTGTTGACTTTTACTTTTGTTTCCGGGACTTTTACTTTTTATAGCCAAGAAAGCATTGCCAAATTCAGTGATGGGAAGCATTTCCTCCTTGCAACTTTGTGGAAGTTGCATAGTTTTAGGTCTTACATTTGATTCAGGTCTTTGTTCCACCTTAATTTAATTGTCTCTGTGGTAATGTAAGGGCCCAGTTTCATTCTTTTACCGATATCCAGTTTTTCCACACCGTTTGTTGAAAGACCATTTTTCTCATCGGATGGCTTTGATAGCCCTCTTTGAAAACCATTTGTCTTATTCATTTGCATACACATCTGTTTTTATGCCAATATCACACTTTTTATTGCAGCTTTGTAGTAAGTTTTAAAGTCAGGACATGTGAAACTTCTTTTCATTTTTTATTTCAAGATAGTTTTGGCTATTTAGGGCCCCTTGAAATTCCATATGACATTTAGGACATTTTCCATTTCTGCAAAAGTGCTGTTGAGATTTTAATGGGAATTGCTGGTTCCTCTTACTCTACCTGGGGTCTATAAGCTGGAATTCTCGTGGTTCGTTCCTGGGAATTCTTACGCTCATTCTCGTCTTTGAACTTACTTCTCCCTAGGCTCAAAGGCCCATCCATACACCCTGGCCTTGTTCCTGGCCCCATGTCTGCCTCCTCTCAGACCCTCCCCTGAGCCCTATGCGCAACAGCAAACCTGTCCTTAGAGCGTGCTTATCCTGCAGGCCCCACTTAGCCTCCTGAGCTCCCGACTCCTCTCTTCAGGCCCACCTATCTCCCAATAGTCCTCTGACAGTGAAACACATCACCACCTTCCAAGTTTCTCAAACCCCAACCTAGAGAAACCTGCCTTTCTCTTACATCTCAGGCTGCTACATACATGAGTTCTACTAAGTACCTCTGAGATAGTTCTTAATTCTGACAACTTCCTGGATGCCCCCTGCCTGCACCCCGATCTCAGCCCTCCACAGCCCTTTCCTGTGAAACACAGTTCCACCCCAGGGAGTTTTCTAACCTTCACTCTGTGCCCACCTGAACCCATTCTGCACAAGGCAGCCAGAGTCACCTCCTTAAAAGCTGCATCTAAATGGGTGACTTCTGCCCTCCCTCTCACCAAGGAACCACAGAAGCCCCGATGTCCAGAGGCCGTTTCTGATCTCTCCAATCATCTCCTTACAAATAGAAGCTACTCTTTACTTGCCTGACTTGGGGGAAAACATCTTACCTTTGGAATTAGATTATAAATTTGGAAGGCTGCTGTACCTTATAATTCCCTGCACAGAAAGTGGACTTCTCTGTCGAGGAGATGCTGACGCGCTGGTGTTTGAAGGGAGCAATCAGAGTGGACAATCAACTTACCCAGGACAGAGAATCCTCAGTTCCGCCCATAGGAGTGCACACTGGATGCTTTTCAGTATAAGGGAGTGAAGCAGGTTTGTGCGTGAAGCAAACGAGGAAGATGCCTCTGTGTCAGAGGTGCCCTTAAGTCAGCAAAACCACATATGCATCTCGACAGATCTTGAACATTGTGATGCTCACAAGGCTCCTGCCCTGACTTGTTCTGAGAAGGAGGAACACCTGAGGCTCACCTTTCCAGTTCTTACCTTCCAGACCTGGTCTGTGGTCCCGAGCTCTGAAGACAGGACCTTCGAGGGAGAATGAACCCTGATCTGTGACCAGTGCTGAGCTCTTGCACCACGCAAGCAAATCCAGGATGCGAAGTGATTCTCTTTGGAGGTGGGGCACTTTCCTGCAGCCAACCGCACTGCCGTCTCTGATGAAGGACTTGAGTTCCACTCGTAGATCATGATTTCCCAAGCCTCTGACGTGGACCTGAAGATGACATGGAAACTACCCAAAGGCCACCTTTCACAGGTTCGTGTCTTAAGCACGCTCACAAGGCCTGTCCTGGGACACACACGATGGGGTCGTGGTGACTCTAGCTGTGCCCAGCCAAGGACAGGGCACAGGAAGTCCCCCCTAGAAAGACAGTGTGGGGCTTAACATTCCTAGTCACATGGAAGTGGAAGGTGGCACCAGTATCAATGGGCTTCTGTGACGACGGCAGTTCCGTCCCTGCATCCACACCACTGCCCTGGATGCCATCCATGTGGTCCCAGATCTTTGCTATCCACTTGTCTCCTTCCTTGGTTTCCTCTCCGCTGAAGTGGGAGCAAGCAGAAAATACAGACATGAGGATGGCGATCTTTCATGGTTTTCAGGTTATAAGGACATTTAATCTTTCACCTCACATTAATAAACGGAGTAACTGGTATTTTTACTTAGTTGTATTGTGAGCTGTGTGTCTGTGTGTGTTTGTAGGTGTATAAGCTTTTCCAACTGATGATTTTTTTTAACACTATCCTTAGATGTTGGGAAGATTATGGTGAGATCCATAACATAAAATATTTATGAACTAGATGAAAAGGATATTCGGATAAAGGACTTCTGAGACTCTTCTCTATAGTTCTTCCACACAGTGCTATGAGTACAAACTGGTTGAATTTAGAAAAAGCTTTAGAGATCTGAAGGTGGAAAGCATCTGTATTATCTTCTTATGTGTGATCTCATAGCAATGCCATCTGTGTGGATTGCCCCCGCCGAAGCTGTGCGAGACTTTCCCAGCTTTCGCAGAAGTTAAAACCAGTGCCATCAGGAGAGGGGCACTGGGAGTGTTCTGTCAAGGGCTGTGCAGTATGTTCTGACGTTATCGAGATGTGGTGGTCCAGGGAGCAGCAGAACGCAGAGGGGCACACACGGCAGCCTCGGGCAGCCACAGAGGGGAGACTGAGGACTGGCCAGCACCGGCCAGCCTTGAAGTGGTCGCATGTGGACATTACGTTACCTCATGCCAGTGAAGTATGACTTAACACCTTCTGCAGACCTGGAAAGATCTCGGCACGGACGGGCGCCTGCTGGGTGTTTCTGGTCACAGAGCACAGGAATCTGAACGCCCACCTGCCTGACTCCAGAGCCAGGCTGTGGCCTCACCCCACGGTTCTGAGACTGTGTCCTGGCAGCTGGCAGCATCTCCTCAGGGGGACAGCACCCTGCATGCCCTGCCTACCTGGGTGCCTATGGGGACATCTGCCCTGCATCCTCAGTGACCGTCACTTCCCCTTCAGCTATACTTTCTGTTGTCACAGCTTGGACCTTGATCTCACCTGCGCTTCTGGAATGTTCCACCTAGGAGTCTGAATTCCTGGACCCCACCTAGACCCCTCCCGGAATCCCAACTCCAGACACCAGCACCTTGGAGGTGACAGTGTGGACACTGGGGCTATGGGGGATGAACACCCGCCCTGCCCTCTCCTCCACCAATGATAAAATGTCTTACGTCACTATGCAACATTTTCTTCATGTATTTTAACCCCCGTAGATTTTCAAGCTACTTTTGGTTAGTAACTGGTCTGAATGTTTACATTTCTATCTGCAGCACCTAGGACAGCACCCAAGCAGGTTGTAGAAGCTCACTAAATAATTAAAGAATGAAATGGGAGTGCTGTGCCTTTTATTTTCCTGTAAAAAGTTCACATAATGACCTTGGTTCTTTGGCTGAATCAGGCTGGGTCAGGAGGTGTCAGGAGTTGGGACGTCATCCACAGACAGCGGGCAGGGACGGACCCTGGAGCCGACTGGGATGTCACGGTGGTCACGGGCAGCGCTGTGCAGAGGAGGCTCTCTGACCTGAGCGCGGTGGCTGCAGTTTTGGCTCATTTCTTCCTGGTGTCACTATTGCTAGTGACGTTCCCCTCATGCTGTGTGATGATAATGAGCAAAGCTGTGGCGTCTGGGCTGAGGCGGGGGCGAGGCAGGACCTGGTATCCCTCCAGCTCTCTGTCACTGGCCAGCAGCCAGGATGTGAAGGAGCCAGGTGGACGTCACTCTTGGTGTCCCTGTGGTCAGAGGAAGGGCATCCAGTCCACACCACCCTGTCCCCAGTGCTGACAGCTCTCCGGGTGGCTGCACACACACGCGCTCACACACGCTCACACATGCTCACACATGCTCACACATGCACACACACACACACACACCTGTGCGTGACCCGCCTGCTCCGATCGATTTTCTCGGTCACGGCTCTACGTTCAGTAAGACACGAGACACCGCAGCTGCGGAGACCCTGCGCCCGGGTCCCTGCAGGAGCAGGCCCTGGGCACCCTTCTCCCTGGGGTTGGCTGTCCACACGCTCTTTACTGACGACCCCGAAGAAAAGACTGCTGTGCTGTCTTACTGACAACTGTCCTGCGGGGCGGGTGCGGGTCCTGGTTCCCCTGCTCTGGGCAGCTTAGCGGAGGCCTGCTCTCCGAGGGGCTGCCAGTGGGAGGGGGCGGATGTCAGCATGTTGAGCTGCTAAGTGACTGAAAAAGCTTTCGTAAGGAGCGCTGCAGTTCAAGACTTCGAAACCTCGGGAGAATGTAACCACACACGTTTGCAGCCAGGGGCCGGGGACACAGGCGGTATCCAACATTGTTTAGGGTCCTGCAGGCGGATCGAAGCCAGGGACGCTTGGTCGAATGGCACCCTCTCTCGTAACGTGGCTTCTTCTTCTCTGCAGGGGTAAACGCGACCTCAGAAGTGGGAAGGAGGTGATAGCTTGGAGCCGGGCCCCTGGTGGGCTCCCAGAAGACCCTCCTCTCCTCCTCGGGAGCCTCCCTGCCAGGTGGCGGGGAGCCAGCAGAGGTGCTGTCAGACCGAGGTCGGAACTGACACAACTCTAGAGGATATTTTGAAGATGCAAAAAGCTAGTTTTCAGCTATAAGTTTAAAAAATTCATGAGTTCCTGGATTTGTACAGTTTTGCAATTTTGAGATCAAAATGAGTCATTATGAAATGTGATTTAGAATTTCGGGTTTGGTTAAAATATTTCACACCAGCTGCTGTACTTTTTAAATGAACTTTCATTTCACACCCTCCTTCTGAGTGCTCCCCACCTCCAACCTCCAGGAATTCATCAGAGAAGCTGGCACGCCGGTGGCTTCCAAGGGAAGTCTGTCCAAGAGATGGTTCTCTGGCAGACTTTGCTTGGAAGGCCTATTTTCCATTTAAAAAATTTAGGTTGAATATAATACTCTTCTTCCCGTGACACCTTGTTTTGTCTTAGCAGTAATACTTCAAGTATTACTTGGACTTTAACGTAGGTCAGATTCCTGTGGTTTCATCTCCTGTGCGTCCCCCTGCTGGCAGAGGAAGCCAAGCAGACAGGATGTGTCTCCATCTATCTGTCAGTAGACTGCGAGCAGCTATGCTTTGGAGGGTGGGGAAACCAGTCCAGGTGTCTGCAGGCTCGGCGCCTGCCTCCCAGCGCTGCTGTCCTGGTCGCGGGTCCCAGGGAGAGTCTGCTCTGGAGACGTGCAGAGATCTGGGTGTCTCTTCCCCGTCCCTGCTGCCCCTGCCCGCCTGGCTGTGCTGGCTGAAGAGGAAAGAGCGTCAGACCTGGAGCCTCTGATCACTTCCACTTTGTTCTGCCATCCCTGGTGGGGAGGCCTAGAGTTACCCCCGCTTCCCTGGCTCCCCGTCTGTCTTGTGTGGGAAACAATAAGTCCTGTCTTTTCTGTCAAACAGGAGTGACTCCATCTTGGACTCTAACGCTTCCTGAGCACACTAAACTACAGAAAATGCCCGCTCAGCTCCAATCCTGGGAACACAGCTACAAACTAAAGATAACTTATCAGGGACCAAGGACTCAAGGATTTTCTGCTCTCCACCCCCCGCTCTCCCTTCCCCTCAGCAATCCTTCAGCTTGTGCCATCTGAGTAGGCCAAATGGGATAGGTTGTGAACCTCCAAACCGGCCAATGGGAAAGAGGCCAGCTGCCCACCTCCTGTGTTAGGAATGAAAGGGGGAGCCCTCCTTTGTCCTGTGCCTCATTTGTCCTGCTACCTCATTGCTAAGATGTGCTTGTGCCACTTTCGGAAAGTAAAATGCCTCGTTGAGATTTTTTAGTTTGAGTGCTTTATTATCTGCATCAACAAATTTAGTCCGGGGCTCATTTCCAACACTTGTAAAATTGGAGGGAGGTTGAGATCCACACTGAAGGTCCGTCCAGTTGCAGCTTCATGTGCCTCCCACACTTCAGCTGTGCAGACTTCTACTTCAGGAAGCAATAACTAATAACTTGGGTTCTCAGGTCCACCACGGGGAAGCCTGGGCTTGGTAGTATGGACAGAGGCCTGCAAGAATGTGCAGAAAGGGGGTTTACACCCTGTCCTGGACAAGGTGCAGATATGATGGAGCTGCTTCTCTTTTCACTTCTCCTTGGTGTGAGCTGCAATCCAGATGCTCACTCGTGACATATCCAGGGCACGCGTCTGGGAATGAGACTCGTCTGACCAGCTAGCAAGAGTGTTTCCCTTGGGACAGTGAATAAGTATGGGCTGTGGGCTGTGTTATGTGGCAGAAGCTGGCAGTGCATGGAATTGAAAACCGTACAAGGGAGTCAGGGAGGGAAGGAGAGGACAACGCCCCAGAACCCAGTCACAGTGTCCCTCGGCTGGGCATGTGCTGTTGATCTCAGTACCATAATCCCATCTCAAATTACATCAAATTACTGAAAGTGTTTGTAGTTATTTAAAGAAGAAATGATAGAGAAACTAACAGCAGTTCTTCATTTGCTGCAGAATTTATGACTGGAATCAAGAAGTCTTGAATCTCTCTCCCCTCTGGTCTCAGCCACGTCTCCCTTCTGGGGTCTTCCGAGGGAGGAGGTGCGAGTACGTGTCCTTCCCCACTGCCCTTTCTGCTTCTCCCTGGACCCAGCGAAGAGACCCTCACCAGTGTGGTGGCCTCTGTGTCCCTTAGGTTCCTGCTGTACCTTCCACTTCCCATCCTGCATGTGTCCTTGAGCCTTGACCTTGTCCACAATGTGGCCTGTGTCCCTGGCTCCGGCCTGGCTGCTGCGGTCCTCCCATGAGTCTTCCTGTCTGCGGGCTCAGGTTCGGGGACTCCCAGGGGCCCCTCCTTGGCCACCCAGTGACCACTTCTTGTCACTCTCTGCCACACTTCCCAGTGTCACGGCATCCATAGCACTGATCCTCACTCGGAATTACCTCATTTATTTATGGATTCCCCCCAGAATCGTCTCACTGGAAGTCCCTGTGTTGTTGGTTTTGTTTTGACCAGCAGCACAGCACTGCCTGTTCGCTCATCCAGCCACGATGGACAGTGGCTTTTCCCATGTCCTTTTGGCGTTGCCCCAGGGAAGTCCTCAGAAGTTTCCACTAGTTGCTGGGCGTTCTGGCCTACAATCCAAATGTATCCCTACCCTGCCACAAACTTTGTTTTCCCTGCTGACAGAGGGTCCCACCAGCACGGCCCTTCCCTAGCCTGACAGAGCTGCTTTCCATCGAAGTAACGATGCCACGTTATTTGTGTCTGGCTCTGCTTCTGCTCCTCTGAATCCTACCCCAACCCCCTTCTTCCTTCTGACCCCTGATCCCCTGCTCCCCTGGGAAGATGCTCTAGGTCCCTCCCTTCTCCCTTCCCTGGGACACCTGCTGCAGGGTTGCTGTCTCCCGTGAGGCCTTGGACACAGCAGCTATCTGGCGCCAGCCTCTGCCCTCTTCCTGGGACAGGCAGGCCTGAATGGTCACTGACCTGCCCTTTCTTCCTGGCCACCAACAGAAGGGCACGAGGTGTGCACAGATTGCACTGCAGTGTCTTTATTTCTAAAATAAACACATAAATGATAACAAGGAAAAAGAAAGAAGGCAAGAAAAGTTTAACTGAAAAAATGAGGAAAAACTTAATGTTAATCATCACAATTATAGATTTTCTGAGTATTTACCAAAATTCTACACACATTCTTTCAGTTCACCGTCACCCTGAGAAGGTGGGTTCCCCAGAACCACTTTGCATCTGAGAACACAAAGGTTCTAAGTAGCTCTTTGTCTTGAAGTTCACAGAGCAAGGAAGTGGCCAGCGTGGGGCCCAGCTCTGAGTCTCACGCTTCGAACCGTTATGGACAGGAGGTTAGCATACTTCAGATAACAGAGTGTTTTAAGAGCTTCTTTATTTTTGCTGATAAATTAATTCCATGTTTAATTAAACTTGTGGATTTATACCCTGAACAAGGCACTGTGTCAGAGACAGGGAAAAATGGATGCAGACGACAGTCTCCCTGGTCTTCCGGGCATACAGGGAACGGTCATGGTGGACAGTGCTGGGGGCCCCATGGAGGCTGCAGATGCCAGAAACACACAGAGAAGCCAGACTCCCTCGTGGGTGCCTGGAAACGTGCAGAGAGGAAAGTCTCACTTGACCTGCACCTCACTAAAATGGAGAAGAGAGAGAAGGGGTGATAGAGCTACAGCTAGAGACAGAGACAGAAACGGGTAGATGACAGATGACAGAAGACAAAGACGGTTTGGAGAACAAAAGAGCTACAGAATCAGAAGCATGTGGACCTGTACTGATGTCACAGTAGTGGATGGATGATGGGTATTTTAATTACACGCTAATTGGTTCGTTACAGGTGCATTGGCAGGGTGTTTCACCTTGTGCTGGAGATCAGTGTTCCATCTGAAGCTCTAACACCAGTCGAGTCCTTCGGCCCCTCTGAGGATCAGGTTCCCGAATTCTTTAAAATGGGAAAATGACCATCTGCTTATCTCACATGTTGGGTGTGAAACATAAGTGGGAAAACACAATAGAAATGCTTTGAAAACTGAAATACTTCTCAAAAACAAGGATGGCGCTGACCACGATGAGGACGGTGCACGGCCGCACAGCTGCTCTTGCTCCTAATTCAGTCCCTGGCTTGAGGGTGTCCTGGGGATGCTCAGGCCTCAGCGGGCACAGTCCCGGGCCTGGCTCAGGCATGATCGAGGAGGGACGCTCCCCAGCGGCCCTCAGCACGTTCACCCCAGGTCTCAGAGGTCCATTTTTGAACATTTTTATCCGTATTGGTGCATCTTTGCAGTACATACTGATCGCACTCTGTGGGAGCCCACGGATCTCCAAGCATGGGCTGGGATATGCTGACCCCAGTTCCAGTCATCAGGCTTGTCTGCCAGTGGACACTGAGGACTGGTCCCTCCCTGTGTCTGTCCTTTGGTGCGTGCAGAACAAAACCAGACTCAAGAAGCGGCCCGAATGGGTGCAGAGGGGAGAGCCCCCATTCGGTGCCCTGCTTTAGCTGAGGGCCTGGAGGACTGCGGACCTACCCGGCGCCCTGGTCATGGTGTCACTGTGGCCCAGAGACATGTGGCTCCTGCAGGCCCAGCTACTGTTTCCTGAGCACAGCCCAAGATGTCTGTGCTGAGCAGCAGCAGTAATTCATCCTGCTAACCTGCACATGGGCCATGGGTCTTGTCAGCTGGGCCTGCGCCTTACTTTGCTAGTCGGCCAGAATATTTTATTCATCCATTCATCTTTGTGGCTCTGTAAACAGATTGTAAATTTAGGCCGGGCTGCATCCGAGCCCTTTTTACGGCTGATTGATAGCCCGTGTTTATGCTGGTGCCGGGACTCGGCTTTCCCACCGGTGGAGTTTGAAGTAGACGGCTATAAACTCTGCAGCGTTTGGACTGGCCCGTCAGACGAGGAGGAGCCCGCAAGTGGCCAGTGCCGCTCTTGGTGGAGCCCTTCGTCACACCTGGCTGCTGGCGATCACGTCCATTGCAGGACCAGCAGAAACCCACTTCAGAGGAGGCTTCCCTGCCTGGTGGAGGTCCTGGATAAATCCTGCTCAACAAGGAAAGCCGAATTTTTGAAGCAGCTGAAGATAGCTTCAATTCCACAGCATTACTTATGCATGGAGATTAATTTTCTTCACAAGGTCAAGTTCTCGTGAATCTGTCCTTACAGGTACATCTGGCTTAAGAAACAACCCACATTTAAACATCAATATACAGAGCAGTGGTACAAAATTTTTGAGAAAACTGCGGTTTTCTGCAGGACAGTAAGACGTTGGTTCTGGAGCTTGTGTCTGGCAACGCTGCAGTTACTGCCACCATTTATATTCTGACATCTGCAGAACTGTTCATTTGTTATAACTATCTTACAATTATCTTACAGAATTTCACATCGCCCTGGTAATGACACGAAATTCAATTCTGGTACAACCTCGTGCGGAAAAGCCAAAGTGCGACTGAAATGGTGCAGTTCAGTCCTATTGTTCTTAGTGTGACCTGAACTAACAAAGAATGCAGAAGTCGTTTGTGACCCAGCAATGTGGCAAGAGCACTATGCGCCAGCTTTAGTGAAGCGGCACTGGGCAGGGAAAGCCTCTTGCTCTTTTTGAAAATGAGGAGTGTGAAGCTGCTGGAGGTGAGTGGCATTCAAGGCTCTGTGGTGTGCAGGGGATCGCACGTGCTGTGCTTTCCTCTAGAGTTCAAAGCTCACATCAATCCTGGGGGCTTGGCAGGTGTTTGCCAAACAACTCTGCCTTTTCTTTGTCCTCTGTTCCGTCCACCTTTCTTTTTTGTATTAACTTTCGTGTTTTAATGCCCGTATATGTCACAAGGGAGGTCGTTGCATTACAGAACTTACTTTAGGAAATGCCAACTCAAGTTCAAAGCTTAAGAGAAGCATTTTTCCTTCTATGAGTAAATTGGGTATCAGTTAACTCACTGTTCTCCCGACACCCAGAGGAAAGCCGGGTTGTCCTGTGAGCAGCATTTACTGGGCGATGTGACCCCGATGGGTGGCTTCCCTGGAAATGGCTGATCACTGCTCTGGGCCGTGCTCAGGAGGACTCCTCTAGCAGTGCATGTCTCTTGCAGGGACCCTGAAATTTATGTCCACAGAGTTGTTGGGAAAGCTGCGTCTCCCACGGAATGTGAGCCTGCTAAGTGGCCCTCGGGAGCCACCACATGGAGAATCCCAGACAGCTAAGAAGACTGTTTTCAGATGGGCTCTCTCTGGGAGCAGGTTTCCGTCCTGCGTCCCTCAGAGGAGACAGGAGCCTAACGTGACTTGTGAGGTTGTGGGAGTCCCGCAGAGGAAGCCACGTCTCCCAGCTGGGTGCTGCGGCTGGCCTGAGAACCTGAAGTTCTAACCAGTATGAAAATGTTTAGCTTGGCTCACATAGCAGGGATTTAAAAAATCCCTTTGCAATGTGTCTTTGCTAGTTTTTGAAGACTGCAGTGATGCACCTCTCTGCTCTGTGATTGCCTGGCCTCTGTTACACTGAAGACAGGCAGGGCCATTGCACGCTCTCACCACATCACGTTGACCTTCGGGGCCTTCTCACTTTGATGCACTTTTCAACTCTTTGTCCATATCCTACATCCATATAAATAGCCCTTAACATATGAGCTCATTACAGGACGCTGTAAGATAGGCAAAGCCGATTCTTTGACATAGCTTACTATTTTATAAGCAATCTCAGCAGCCGAAGCATGGAAAAGAAAGATTTATGCAGGGTTCATTGAAGAAGATGCCACTTGAGGTCCTTCATCATAAGCTGGGAGTAGAATTTTTCTTATTGATTCATAATGGTGCAACCAAGAACCTTCACGAAAGACTCCCTGGGCCCGTGGGGGAGTGGCAGGGCTCTCCGGACATCGCCTTGCTCGCCTTGCTGTCTGATTTCTCCGAAATGCCCTCTGAAAGTCCCGCCAACATCTTATTTTGCTTTTTGAGAAGTCAGATTGCAATTTCAAATGGCCTTGAGACGAGAACCTGTACATGATCGTTACGGAAGATAGAGAGACAAGGTGTGAATTCGCCAGTTCTTCTGAAAAGGACAGACCATGTCAGGAGACACAAGACATGTCATAAAGTGGCATTTTGGGGTCAGTGAGCGTGTGTGCTTCTCCCAAGGGCCTCGTTCCTTTCTTCACACCCTTGTTTAAGGGAGACTTCTTGTTTAAGAAGCTGCAAAAACAAGCTGTGATGAGGTCTAGCTGTGAAAATTCTCTCTCGGTTTTATTGTCAGGCATTTAGTTGATATTTAACCGTCATGCTGTTCAAAATAATGTTTTTAGAACATTCTCAGAGTGTCATGGGGATTCACAAAGGATCCTGCCGCAGGTTCAGAGGCTTTTTTGGGTTCCTTGGATTTTGGACGGGTTTATGACTTCCTTATTCATCACCTAATTTAGTAAAGCGTGTGTGTGCAGAGAATCGAGACATGCCGGTTTTCTGGGTGGACTTCCTCCGAGTGGTTTAATGCTCACACCTTCCCCGTGCTCGCCAGGGAGCAGGCGGCTCATCTCGGTTCAGACAGCCCCTCCTAGCTCGGGGCACGCCCTGGCTCTTCCGTCTCCCACAGCCACCTGAGCACAAGACCTGCCTGTCTCAGCCAGCCTGGCTTCCCGAGGGACAAGGAACAAAGCACAAATGGTTAATGACAGCACCAGTGACTGTAGAATGGCTGTAGGATGGTTGTGCATTCACAGATTTTCCAGTGAAGTATTTAAAATATGCGTTTACAAGAAAGATCATTTTTGGATGTAATTCCTGGACTTTCTGTCTGTGCCCCTTGCTGGCCTGCAGTGTGCTGCTGAGGCCAGGCTTCACATGCTTCCAGTGTAGAGGCTCTTCTTGCAAAAGGCCATTATGCTGCTAAAAACCTGCAAAAAACAGGAGGGAAGAGGAATAGGAACCCCTAGAATTCCAGACCAGCATGCTCTCTGCATGGTCTGAGGGAGGCTACGAGTCCAGATTCCTGTTACTGCTGTAACTGTGCTGGATGTACCTGTGTCCCCCACAGAGCAATTTCCTATAGTGTCATTAGCACCATTTCAGACTTTGTGAATGGGAGAATATTGTGGCATAGATAAGCCAGTTACTTGACAAAACACTGAAAACCCACCTCTTTCATTCTCAGAACATATTCTCCCCTTCAGAAGTCTAATTCATGCATCTCCGAGTCTCCGACATGAAGGGGAATGAGCAATAGCGTCACTTCTCCGTGCACGACAGCTTATGGACCTCGGCTCCGGGAGTGCCAGGCTGTGAAGCTCATGAAGCTGATGGTTTATTTTTTTTTAAAAATCTGAATTTATTTGTAATTGGTTCCCTTTTGCAGTATACAATGTTTACATTCCTTGTGTGGAGTTGACACATGTACGTAACACAACTTAGTTCCTTTTTTCATCCCCAGCCCTTCCCCTCCATCCCTTCTCC